>MU765747.1:163463-220892 GCA_026770625.1 Nicotiana glauca | reverse complement strand
ATATATATATATATATATATATATATATATATATATATATATATATATATATATATATATATCCCTTGGATGTTTATTTTCATGTTCGTGTGGATTGCACAATTCTATTTGGGTTAGCATTTGCTTGAATGACTGTTGGTCCGTGGAAGTAAGGAATAACCAAAGCTCATTAGTAATCAATAGTTCTCGTGTTTTAGGATTGGATCTGGTCAAATGCATGAAATAAGAAGCTAAAAATGATATGAGCATGAAATCTCTTTAGCGAAAGTACTCCATAATCACAGGCCTTTTCACACACAAATATCGAATTAGGGATTACACAACCTATGAACCTTCGTAATTTGCTCTAGGCACGCTATAATAAATTATCATAGCTACAGGTACGGCTCCCGTTACGTAGTTGCGATATATAATTTCCAAATCCGGGTGTATATTTCATGTAACCCGACTTCAATTTCCAATAATATTAAATAAAAATAAATATGTCGTGAACCGCAGGTGCATTTCATGTAGCGTGATTTACGATGTATCTTCAAAAAATAAACAAGTGTATATGAATTTTCCTAAAAAGAAAAACACTAAAAGCAGTTAGAAAGTTAAAAATGCAAGTAGGTTTAAAATGTGTAGTTAATCAGATATTTAGGCCAATAATAATAGTTGAGCAACCATGCTGGAACTACGGAACCCGAAAATGCCTAACACCTTCTCCCGGGTTAATAGAATTCCTTATCCGAATTTCTATGTTCACAGACTGTAAAACAGAGTCAAACTTCTTCGATTCGGGATTTTAAATCGGTGACTAGGGACATCATAAATTATCCCAAGTGGCGACTCTGAATTGGAATAAATAATCCTGTTTTGGTCACTGTCACTTTAATTGAAAAAATTCCCTATATCCCTTTCGGGGTAGAAAAAAGAGGTAAGACAGGAGTCATTTGGTTAAAGATAGAAATTTGAAGGTTTTTGAGATGTTTGATTGGAAGTGGACTTTTTGATATCGGGGTCGGATTTCGATTCTGGAAGTTGGAGTAGGTCCGTAATGTCAAATATGACTTGTGTGCAAAAATTTGAGGTCAATCAAACGTGATTTGATAGGTTTCGGCATCGAAGGTAGAAGTTTGAAATTCTAAAGTTCATTAAGTTTGGATTGGAGGCCGATTCATGATTTTAGTGTTGTTTGTTATGATTTGAAGCCTCGAGCAAGTCCGTAATGTGTTTTGGGACTGGTTAGCGTGATTGGACGGGGTCCCGGGGGCCTCGGGTGGATTTCAGATGGTCAATGAATCAAAAATAAAATTGGAGGAAGGGCTGAACAAGCTGGGCTTCTGGTGTAACCGCACCTGCGTAAGGAGCACCGCAGGTGCGAGCTCGCAGGAGCGGGGTGGTGACACGCAGAAGCGGGTGGAAGTGGAAGGGTCAGAAACCGCATGTGTGATGGATTTCCCACACCTGCGAAGTCGCAGATGCGGTCTGGGCAGCACAGAAGCGGTTTGGGGTAGCTGGAGGAGGACCACAGAAGCGATATTGGAACCGCACATGCGGAACGGCAGAAACAGTCAAGTGACCGCAGGTGCGAGAGGTCGGGTTGGGCAGTGTGTTCCGTAAAGAACGAGTTTTGGCTCATTTTTCACACACTTTCACTTGGGTTGGGTGAATTTGGAGCCTTTGAAGAGAGGGACTTCATCATCAATCATGAGGTAAGTTAATCCCACCTCTTGTAAATTAAACACATGATTTTATTGCGGATTAAAGTATGAAAATTGGTAGAAACTTGGGGTTTTGGTGAAAAGGCCTAGAATTTATATTTTTAGATTTTGACCACGATTTTGGGTATGAAATTTAGATTAAATTATATATTTGTGTTCGTGAGGTTATGGGTAAACTTTATCTTCAAGAAATTTTAGAATCCAGACACGTGGGCGTGTGGGCATTTTTGTCAACTTTTCGATTGGGGTTAGGAATTATTATAAATTGGATCATTAGGAGAAATTGAACATATATCAATGGATTAGTGTAATTATTGGCTAATTTGGAGTATTGTGCATTGATTCGAGTCTTCGGAAGGGCGTGGAATGCCAGTTATGGAACTTCAGAGTGAGGTGAGTCTCCTTTCTAACCTTGTAAGAGGGAATTGTCCCCATTGGTGAGTTAATTGGTTATCTGCTCCTATTTATGAGGGCTATGTATGCACGAGGCGACGATAGTCCATGCATAGCTACTATTATGCTTAAGCCCGGGTAGTTTAGAGCCCAAAAACATGCTTACTTGTAACACTTGCAACCTTGTTGAAAAATATAAAACGCTTAAAACATATTGAACGTGTAAATGAATTTCTAAAAGGCTAGATATCATTTCTAGACTTTTAAAAGAGAAACTTGCCTTTTGCTGAATATTACTCCTTGATGAATTATTGATTTGGTTGTTTGAATGTGTTTATCTATTGTGGAACGGGCCGGACGTGTTGGTAGATTAAATAGATGCATCTATGGTTCACGCCATTCAACCCTCTGGCAGTGCACAGTTTAAATATTATTGGATTGGGTCGTACGACCTCGACATAATTTGCGCATGCTTGTATTGCTTGCCTTGAGATTTATAGATATTGATAATTATTTTCCCTGTCCCGAGATAAATGCGTAAATGATGAAAATGAATCTGGAAATTTCCTATTAATAAAAGAACTATTTTTTTGCCTCATGCTATTGAGTTAAAGTCATTTTATGAATATCCTCGATTCACTACATTATTGGTATATTATTATTGGACCACTGGCAAGTGTCGAAGTCGGCCTCTCTACTTCTTCAAGATTAGACGGGATACTTGCTGAGTACACGTTGTTTTCGTTTTCATGCTACACTTGCTGTGCATTTTTGTTGCACATGCACATACATCTCAAGTGGCCTAGTGGGCGTAGCAGAATGGTTGATACGGAGACTTAGGTGAGCTGCACTTCTCGAGACGACCCGCAGCCAGCAGAGTCTCTTTCAGATTATTGTATTTACTTTCTGTCCAATTTGTATTCCAGACGGTTGTTGTATTATATTGCTTCCTAGAGATAGCCCATACACTTGTGACACCGGGTTCTGGGATGGTTATGGGATTGTTCAATATTAAATTTTTTAAAGACATCATCTTATTTCAGTGAATTTCTTTATTTATTGTTTAATATATAAAAGGAATGATTTCAATAAGTCCTAAAACGAGAATTTAATTAATTTCATAGTGTTGGCTTGCCTGACAGCATGTTCGACGCCATCACGACCCTTAGTGGATTTCGGGTCGTGACAGTATTGGCTAGCAGCTGAGTAACAAGCTGATAGTTAATTGTAGTTAAGTTTAATTCTAATGTTAACTATAATTAGTTAGTTAGAGTCGGTTAGTTGTTAGTTGCTAAATACTGTAGCTACTTGTACAGAACTCATTTTTCATTCAGAAATGGAGAAAGTTAGTTCTCTTCTACTCTCTGAATCTCTCTTCTCATTAGCTTCAATCAATCTTCCATGGCTTCTATCATGTATAATCAAAATTAAACTTTTCGAAACCATTTCAATCATGTCGGTTTATCTTTGGTATCGGTACGATTCGATTAATTTTCGATATTTTTTAAATGTCATTTAAAAGTCACTAGCAAAAAAACCTACAATTTTATTAAAAGAAAGCTAAAAATCAGTTTGATATTGTACAATTCAATCAGTTTAATCGATTTTTATAATATTCATTGACACCCTGGTGACCAGTATAATAGGACACATAAATGAGAATGTTGTCTTTAGTCAAAATGGAAACAATTGTGTGCTGCTAAATTAACAAGGTTAGCAATTGGATTCATGTACTTATCGAGTAAACCAAGAAACTTGGCCGGATATATTGTTATTCCCTGCATGCAGACAAAAAGATATTCCAATGCTTGTTCATGGGGTTTCTCGCCCAAATACTATAGCTTATTTTCATTTTTCTTTCCTTCGTGCATAACCTCAAACACAGTTACATATCAATAAGAGGATATAAAGTAAGGAGAAATGGAAGGAAGAAACTATAATGGGACACACGATCTTGAAATGCTGCAATACAGAGTTCTTCCTCTATATTGTAGCAGTTGTGTTTCTAGTCTTGTGCGCTGGTTTGATGTCTGGTCTCACTTTAGGCCTCATGTCTATGAGCATTATTGATCTTGAGGTTCTTGCAAAATCTGGAACGCCCAAAGATCGTCTCCATGCTTGTATGCACTCTCCACATATATTTGTTTCTTTCTTTTCTATTTCTTAATTTATTCTATGCATTAAAAGTTTCTTGTCATTCTTCAGTCCAGTTACCAAGCAACAAAGACAAATATTAGATTTAATACTAATAACTTTCTGGCTAGTGAAACAATAAGTCAGCTCTTCTACTTCAAATGTAGTTCCATTATTGAAATCACAAGTATAACCCGGTTCTAGAATTTACACGTCCATTGAAGATATTTTTTGCTTTTAAAAAAAAAATTATTATAGAGAAATCAGGTGCAACAGTCAGTATGGAGCTGAGAGGGAGAATAAATACATTGGGCAGAGAGAAGACAGTTGTGGAAATGAGCTTAGTAAAATTTGGCTAGAGGGCATGAAGTTGAAAGGATGAATAAGTACACTAGGTAGGGAGAGAAGACGGTTGTGAAAATAAGATATTCGAAATGCGAGTCTGATATCATGTGAAAGAATCTAAAGACTCAACCCAAAAATGTGATAAAATAAGTAGAGAGTAACTTAGGACAGTAAGATCATTTCTGGAACCCTTACATAACCAAAGAGGGACAAGCGTATTCTCCACGTCGGAGATGGTTTAATTGTGCATGTTTAACTACTTTTTCTGGTCACTTCAGCAAAGATCTTACCCATTGTGAAGCAACAACATCTATTGCTATGCACGCTTCTGATCAGCAATGCTGCTGCTATGGAGGTAAGCACTGCTGCTATAAAAAAAGTGTAGCAGCTATACAATTGTAATTGACAAGAATACTTCTTCAATTAATTCCCCAGGCACTTCCTGTTTTTCTTGATGAATTAGTACCAGATTGGGGAGCAATTCTTCTTTCTGTGACATTGATACTCCTCTTTGGTGAGGTTAGTTCTCACATATTGAAAATTAATTCGCCTTAGCACCTGCATAAGCGATGTTTGATGTTTTTCAGCCCTGGTTTTATTTTCTATTACATATCAAGTACAAAGTTTCAACATTTGGTGTACAGATTATACCACAATCTCTGTGTACAAGATATGGATTAGCCATTGGTGCAACTGTTGCTCCAGTTGTTCGTGCTCTAATTTGGTTTTGGTTTCCGGTAGCCTATCCAATCAGCAAGGTGTGAATATCTCTCTCTCTCTCTGCATTTATGAGAAATGTAGCATAAATTGCATATTTCCAGAACCAGTATCTGTGTATTTACTTGTCAGAAAAAGTAGCATGTGCAATTTTGCTTTCTTATATTCTTGATCACCAGATCTTGGACTACCTGTTGGGCAAAGGACATAAATCTCTGTTTAGACGAGCTGAATTGAGAACACTAGTTGACATGCACGGTAACAAGGTACTTAACCTGTCACTCTCCGCTGAAGGACTGTTCTTCTATCCCTCTTTTACTTTCAGAGGATGCAGCTTGTCTAATGTAAATGAATTATACATTAACAGCGTATCTTAATCTAACTTGTCTTATTTTTAAGGTTACTAATTCCACTTTTATGGACGATTATCTATAGCTATTTTTACGTGACCTGATAGTTCAAAAGTTCTAAACATAGTCAGCACATAGAAGTTAAAACTATTTCAATTTCTCTACCCTCCCTTCTCCTTGGTTCTTGTCTTAATTTGATGTGAAATACCTCTACCCCTGCCAATCCTGCTAACTTCTTACTGTTGTTAATAATCAGGCAGGAAAGGGGGGAGAGTTATCGCTTCATGAGACAACTATAATTGCAGGAGCACTTGAGCTCACTGAGAAGACTGCAAGGGATGCTATGACTCCTATATCTGAAACTTTTGCTATTGACATCAGTGCCAATCTTGACAGGTACATTGTAAATGAGTTTTCATGACCATTTACCAATATAGTGCAAGTTATATGTGCTGATAATGTATATAACTTAAATGCTTACAAAAGAAGTGAGATGAATAAGATAAGATAATTTTGATGTCTTTGTGCAGGGATCTGATAAATTTAATCTTGGAGAAGGGACATAGCAGGGTTCCAGTGTACTACGAACATCCAACAAACATAGTCGGACTTGTCCTGGTAATATCCTACTGGCTCAGTACTGCACGTGAAAATGTAACATTGAAGTATTGTTATCTTGGCTATGTAAATCCATAAGATCCAGGCCAACACTTTGCTGCCGTTCTTCCTTCTGTATATGCTAGGTTTCAAAATAGATGAATTCGAAAATTACATATCCTTGGTAATTACTGACTTTCTTGCTTGAATCAAGCTGGGAGTTGTTTGTGTCCCAAAAGGAAAATCTTTCATCTTTATCCCTTACATGTGTCCCAAGATGGGAATCAAGCAGCATTTCCTTGTTGCAGCATCAAGTATAAATTCCAAACTACTTTGCAAGCTCCAAGTATAATTCATATATGTGTGTGTGTGTAGTTGTACAGAAAATAGAAATGCAAAATGACATGATGTATTTGAAAGACAGCTTTACCAACAATATCATGTGAAAAAGTGGTTTTACAAATTTCATTCAACTAAACAAAAATCAAACCTTAGAGTAAGCAGGCTACCTTAGTTTTACTTACCCAAGAAAAAGACAGGAATAACACTTTTTGTAGATCCAAATTGACAATGTCAAGTCATCACAGTCTGTATAGATTCAAACTGGATCATGATTCAACATCGAGTTTTTTTCTAGTTAAAATAGCTCTCATATAGATGCTCGACTCTGTTAGTGTATGCTTACCAATTATGGTGATAACATAAAGAGTTTATATTCTGACAAACAGGTGAAGAATTTGGTGACAATTAATCCAAGAGACAACCTTTCGGTGAAGAATGTAACAATACGTCGTATCCCAAGGTATAATTTAAGATAGAAAATATTGTCCAAAGCTTTTGCATGGTCATTGCATTAGTTACTGTTTAGTGCCAACAAAATCCAGAGGCCTGGCAGCATAGTTGCATTTATACACATGTCAAATTGATAGTACTGTCATTTTATGCTTAGTTTAGTGAATCATAGCACTGACATACTACATTGTCAAATAGTCTCCTGACTTCATTTGTCTAACATGCTAGAGTTTCAGCGGCAATGCCATTGTATGACTTACTTAATGAATTCCAGAAAGGTCTCAGCCACATGGCTGCTGTTGTGAAAAAGCGCGATGACACAACCAAGAAAGAAAGCGCCAACCTGTCGAATGGCGGTGAGGAAGAAATTACAGTCCATAAATGTTCTTTGCATTTTCCCATAATTTAGCTCATCTATTATATTCCTCTTTATTTCTCCGTCTTACTTTTCTGAGCTGATTTTTACACATGAAATGCCACTTCAGTAAGAGAAGTGAGATTGAATATTCCTGGAGAACACTTTTATGAGAGGAAAAGTTCAAGGGCCAGACGATCACTGAGGAAGTCAAAGAGATTCAACGCAAGTATTTCACGGAGGGAATACTCGAAAAGCAGAAGGTGGTCGGAGGAAGTTCACCCTGCAGTCCTGCCGATTAAGGAAAAATCACTTTCAGCACTTTCATCAGAAGAAGTAATTGGGATCATAACCATGGAAGATGTCATTGAGGAGCTTCTAAATGTAAAGACAAATATTTCCTCCTGTAATCTGATCCTTGTTCTTAGTTCTGACCTAAAATTCGTAATTTATTGGTGTAGGAGGAGATCTATGATGAGACAGATCATCCTGAAGCCAATTCCTTGTCTAGACTCGGCCGCATCAGCACAGACAAGTGACAGGGGGTGTATTCTTGGAGCATCAAATCAATGTTCTATGATGTTCATTTATGCAACATTAATATCTTCTTCAGTTAACAATATATGTCCAATTGTGCAATATTTCAATCCCTGACCCCTTTTAATTTTGACGTCAGGCATAATATCAGTTATTACGTCCCCATTAATGTAATACTCCAGACTTTAGACAGAGTTCCACATCGGGAAAATAGAAGAGGGATATTGGGTAAAAAAGTTAACAAGCCTTAGATCCTAATGACGCGTTTTAAAATCATGCGAGCCTAGACCCAAAGCGAACAATATCATTAGCGGGTTGGACTGTTGCAATTAATGTTCAAACCAGCTTCAACTACCGTAGATGACCCAGACATAGCTTAGACTTCTCACAGCAACGTGTTTGGAAGGGGTACAAGGGCCTTGTTCAGGCGTAGCTTAGAGACATAAGGAGACATATTCCAGTCCAGTTTGGCGCTCTAACATAATAGAAATGTATCTGTCTAGAAACTTTCTTCATAGACAAGAATCATTTACCAAATAAATAGAACAATTATGGACATGTGGGCAACCAGGCCAGTCCAAGACCGAATTCTACAAGAAGTGCACAAATAGCCGCTTAGAGGACTTCTATTAAAAGAATTGCCATAGTTTGTAAAGTTTGTATAATTTAGCCGCATCAGAATTAAAGCCATACTTGCAAGATTGAAGCTGAGATAGTTTATTTGAGGTTTGAAATTTCATATATACGGGTCTAAAGCTAGAATTGAATGTCTAAAGTTGGCATCCCATAATAATGCCTGAAGTTAGCATAAACTTAAACTCCTAGGTAAGCCATATATATTTCGAATGAAGCACCATCATGTATTATTAAATATCACCAAGAAGAAGAAAATGCATAAGAGGAGTTGCAATGCAGGTCCGAAGTCAGAGACTCTTTCTCTTTTCTTTAGCAGTTCAAAATCAAGACTTTTTTTCTTGACATAAAAAATATAACATTAAAAGTAAACATTACTCCCTCCGTTTCATATTATTTGAGGTAGTTTGACTCGGCACGTAGTTAAAAAAAAAAAAAAAAGACTTTTAAAAGTTGTGGTCTTAAAAGCTTAAGGAGTAAAAGATTTGTGGGGCCATGCCATTTGTGTGGCTATAAAAGCTTCTTATTAAGGGCAAAAATGGTAAAATGAAGAGTTTAAAGTTGAATTATTTTCAAATTTAGAAATGTGTATTTATTTTGGAATAGATTAAAAAGGAAAGTACCCCATTTAATATGAAATAGAGGGAGTATAACTTAATAAAATCAAATTCTTAAAGGTTTTGTGAAAGTTATGAGGAAGCAGAATGGTGTCAAAATTCTGAACATGCCAATTTGAAAAAAGGACTTATAATGGAATAGAGAAAGTATTTTCGATTGAGGAAGTGCCTCAAATATTAATTTAAAAAGTACGAGCAGTGAAAACTCTTATAATTGGCAGTAAATAGTTTGGCATTGATTGGTAGTTGTATGATGTTAGTGGCGGGCCAGGAATTATACAAAGGGGTGTCAAAATAAAAAAATTGTTGCTATCGGAAATGGAACTTGCAACCTTATGTAAATTTTGACACCCCTTGACCATTGCACTAAGAGTTTGTCTTGTGTTAAGGGGTATCAACCCCTTGTATATATTCAATTTTTTTTTAAAATACCTATTTACGCAGTGTTATTTTTCGGCGAAGGGATGTCGATGACACTTTGGGACTAGGTGGCTCCGCCCCTGTATGATATAACTTATTTTTGACAAAATTTCACCCATCGAATGATTTTGTACAATCATAATTATCTTAAAAAGATTCATTTTATTAGTTATGCAATGTTTTCGTTTAATTATTATTATTATTATTATTTTGTTTGGAATTTTGGGCCCTTCCATTTCACAAACGGTGTGGACGTGTGGTATGTGCGTATGTGGAAGCCTCCTGATTCGAGAATCGTGGAGATAGCAACCATTTGGATGAAGTGGCATCCATTAGTATTATGACACATGTCATTCTCAAATGACCCATTAATGAGAACAGAAAATGGTGAGTTTGACCAGCCTACTTCTTCTTTTTTTTCTTAAAAAAAAGTAAAATTGTGGTTTTTATAGGATGTTTACTTTCGGTGGGGAGTTGAATATTTGTCGTCGGGGGCCCATCCAATCTGCTTGAATGTTTTTTTTCTTCAATAAGACGAAAAGGCAGAGCCTTAGCTTTTAATATTTCATTATTAACTTGCATATTAACCGAAACATTACTTTATATTTGTCTGCTAATCTTGATGCATGACGAATAAAACAAGTTTATGACGCTACTTTCTTCTCTTTTGTTACAAAAGAAAAAGAATTTTTCATTGAAGACATGAGTTTTCATCACAATAGAATTATTGAACTTGGTAATGGTTAGCAAATATAATACTCTCTTCGGGTTTTGTAATTTTTTCATATTTGGTTAGCTTAAATGTTTTAGAAAATATTTTTTTCATGAACTTATTTTTCTCTCATTGGAGAAAAATATTCCTTATTTTACAAAACTCTTTTTCAACCTTGTACGTCTTATTCCCAATCCTCACCAACCCGCGCCCACCCACCCACCCCCAAACCACCCCTCCACTCACCTTAAATAGAATTATTATTAAGAGTACTTTATTTTTATGTTGTAGATAGAGTACCTTTTTTATTTTATTTTGATAAAATTAAGTATATCTTTCATGACGTAGTAAAAGTATATTCTTTCATTTTAACAAAGTGAGTACCTTTTTTTATGACGTAGAAAAAGTATTTTCTTTCATTTCATCAAACTAAATATTCTCTTTTCCTGAAATAGAAAAAGTATTTTTTTCAACAAAATGGATACTTTCTTTTCATGATGTAGAAAAAATATTTTCTTTCATTTCAACAAAACAAGTACTTTCTTTTCATGATGTAGAAAAAGTATTTTTTTTACAACAAAAGGACTACAATCTTTTTATGATGTACAAAAAATATTTTCTTGAAGTAGAAAAAATATTTTCTTTCATTTCAACAAAACAAGTACTTTCTTTTCATGATGTAAAAAAAATATATTTTTTTTCCAACAAAAGGACTACAATCTTTTTATGATGTACAAAAAGTATTTTATTTCATTTCAACAGACTAAGTATTTTTCTTTTCTTAATGTGGAAAAAAAATATTTTCTTTCACTTTAAAAAAAAACGAGTACTTTCTTTTCATGATGTAGAAAAAGTATTTTCTTTCATTCAACAAAATGAGAAATTTATTTTTATGTTGTAGAAATGATACTTTTTTTTCACCAACTTTTTTTTTTTTTTGGTGATCACACACAAATTTCAGCGTTGTTATTGTGTGAAAAGGTAAAGTTGCACATTAGTTCATTTGGAATTGTGTGAATTTTGAAAATAAGAACTAAATTCTTGAAAAAAAAATAGAGTGTGGGAGGGGGGAGGGAAAGAGTATAGGAAACATGGGGGTTTTGGAGAAGGTGGGTTGAGATAAAAAATTATTTTCCTAAAAATATTTTATACTCTCTAACCCAACATCAGAAAAAAAAAATTCGAAAATTTTTTTGCACTCATCACCAAACAAAGGAAAGTAAGTGATAATATCACTAATTTTTCAGGAAATTGCATACCAAACACACCCTTCATCTCAAGAAACAATGATCAGATTTAAAGTATAAAGATTAACAATTTAATCCTCGGTACCAACTCGAATATCAATTTACTAAATTATCAAAAATTATAAATTTAAAAACCACAGAAAAATTACTTCATTGTTTCTTTTTTATATGATGATATTGAATTAGAAAATTAGTTTATATATATAAAATATTAGTCTGATATAAAAGTTTCACATCAAAGTTTAAATTCAAAATTATTTAATAAATTTAAATATTGAAACATATAAAAAAGTATAAAATATTTAAAATATCTACCAAAAAATAATTGGAGTGTCTCGGAATAAAAAAACAATGTCTGGTATAATTTGGTGGATATCGTACTATGAATCAAACCTCTCATACTTCGTGCTGCCTTTTTGCCTTTGGAATGTATGGCTAACTAGGAACAATAACCTTTTCAGCAAGAGCAATAATTAGGTCCAAGCTAAATAGGTGCTTGCTCAGGCTACTGAATATCACCTGCTAGTGAGGAATAAATCTCAAAAGCAATAGACAATAATCAATGTTAAATAAGAACCACCTGATAGAGATTTCTTCAAACTTAACACTGATGCTTCCTCCATGGGCAACCTGGGGTAGGAGGAATAGGGGAGTTATTAGGAACGACTCCGAAAACTAAGGTTTTAGGCTATATGAGGGGTTATCCATCTATAACTAACAATCTAGCCGAGTTATAGCAACCCCAGAAGGGCTTAAGCTAGCAAATGAGCACAATCTAGCCCCTCTTGTGATTAACATTGACTCAAAAGAGATCATTAGAATGTTGGAATTTGGTCATATCCCTTATAACAACTTTATTTTTGAATGCAGATCATTGATGACTCAACTGGGGAACCCGGCAATTGGCCATAACTTCAGAGAGCAGAATCGGGTGGCAAACCTACTGCTAAGGAGGGAGCAAGGAAAATATTGTTCAACACCAGTAGGATTTTCGAAGTTCCTTCGGTGTTTGCCAATGAAGCACTCTGGGCAAACATCCTAGGAACTACTTTTGTTAGAAAAACTCTGGTTTGTAATATAACTAATATTGTCTCAAACAATACTATCCAACTGGACAAAGTATAGGGTGAATATGCTATGCCAAGTCACTGTATAAGAGAGTGGCATGTGGAGCTGAAGGCAGAGGATAGCTAAAACCGAAGACAACTATTTCATTTGTTATCGGAAAGAATGATGCTCATAAATATGCAATAAATGTCTGCCAACCGGTAGCATTTAATGGAGTACATTCTACAGTATTTAGTACACTGCGCGTTACTAAGAATTTGTCATTCATGTCCGCAATTACACATTCTTCAATGGCTCTCATAATTGATAGTAAAGAAAGGCATGATCCTAGGATCTTGTTCCCTAGGTGCAGCTATAAATGATAAGCTCTGTTATTATTATAAAGGACACGAATTTTCTATCAAACTTACGTTATAATCTATTCAAAACTTTATATAATTTTATCTTCTTGATTTTTGATTTGATTGATGTTGTGCCCAGAAGCCCTTCTCTCGGAACTATTATTTCTGCGATTTCATCTTTATCTCAAGGCTAAGTATTGCGTATTTATTCAATTCATTACTATTTTAGGATTGAAGTAATTCACTTGTCTATAAATTACGTACAAATTTAACTGTACCATTTTACAGGTAAACAATTTGGCGCCCACCGTGGGGCTTAGACAGTCATGTAATTAAGTTGGTCATTTCCTCTTTTACTAACGTATTTTGATTACTTGTTCTTAGCAAAAAAATCACATAAAATGGCAGACAATGGTGTTAACAGCACAATCTTGAGGCCCAAGGAGACTAGCCTCAGCGCGAGGATTCAATCAGCGATACCCGCAATGAGGGGAGTGAAGCCACGCCGATCCATGGCAGATGGTACCCGTGTCATGTTCGGGAGGCGTCCCCCATGATGCTGAAAAGGAGCATGTTATTAAAACGGTAAGAATCCTGCAAGAGCAACAAGAGGCCATTCTAGGCCATCTCATACGTCATGATAAGGTTATGAAAAAACTAAAGCAGGCATTATGGGGTGCTTCAAATAATGCGAATGGATGAGGTCCAGTTCCTCCCGATGTTCCCGCAAATCAAACAATGCATAAGATTGACAATAACACCTTGAAGGGTGAGGTTGGCTTCGACGGGGCCGGGGGAGTGGATCCGGTCACAACAAAAAGAGTGATCCCTTCAAAAGCGAACTCTTACGTTTTATGAGGGAAGTAAACACCCGCATGGAACGAACCCGGAGTGCACCACCGTTGTTGAAATGACCGGACTCAAAGAAATATACGTAGTTGTCGTGCAAACCAAATGCGACATCAAAATTAATCCCAAAAAATGCCCGACATGCAAATGTATGATAGGACTTCGGACCCTCAAGAGCATATTGTCACATATACAATGGCGGTGAAAGGGAACGATTTAGCACCCCACGAGATCGGATATGTTTGCTGAAAAAATTCAAAGAGACTCTCACGAAGGGAGCCTTGACGTGGTATTCGTTGTTACCCAAGAATTCCACAGATTCCTTTGAGATGCTCGCAGATTCTTTTATTAAGGCTCATCCCGAGGCCAGAAAGGTACAGACCTGAAAGGCCGACTTATTCAAAATTGCACAAGGAGAGTTGATAAGTGATAATTTTGACTACTTATTAGCACCTTTTAGCTTTTGTTTTAGTCCAAAATTGTTTAATTGTGTTCCCAAAAACTGATGAAATGTTCTTAATTGTAGGAATATTGAAGATGAACTTTCGAGATGAAATCCAACTAAAGAAGGAGTAATCTGAACTCAAGGACATAAAAGGCATAGAAGCTCAGAAGTGCAGATCGCAGAATATCATCTGCGATCGCAGATTATGAAGGAAAAGTCAACAATGTTTGGTGGAAAGTGCAATACGCACATGAATTGTGCGGCCGCAAAAGCTGGGCCAGGAAAAAATTTCAGAGAATGTGCATTCCAAGTCCATCAAAAGTGCGGACCGCATTGTTCGACGGTAAAAGAAGTGTTACGCGGCCGCATATGTAAAAGTGCAGACGGCAGAAGAGCAAGATGCGGTCGCAGTTTCAAATGTGAGGACCGCAGAAATAGTTCCTCGCAGCCGTAGACTTCCAGTCCTGACAAGTTAAAGAATTTTGCGGACCGCACATGGAATAGTGCGGCCGCAGAACCTCCCGAAGGCCATTTTTCCCCGAAATTTCTAGCCCTGCATAAATAGACGAGTTTCATATTTTTAGGTTAATTTTTAATATCAACATCTACTATAGCAGTTTCTCTTTAATTCTTTTAGTAGTTTTTCATATTTTGGGATATTTTAACATAGATTTTATCAATTTGATATTACAATATGAGTTTAATTAGCATCTCTTCTTCTATTTCTTCAATTTCAAGTATGAGTAGCTAGATTTTTACTAGAGTTGTGACCTAACCCTAGTGTGTAAACATTATGGGTTTTTGAAGAATGCTTGTTTATGGTTGGGTGTTTATTATTTAGCCTTGTTCATGCTTTCATTTGTGGAATTAATAGTTGCAAATATTAGTTCATGCCTATTTGACTTAGTCTCTACTTGAGAAAGAGAGACTTAGTTTAGGAAAACTTGGCTAACAGGAAAGTGGGTTAATCAAAAGATTGAGAATCCCAATTAAGGGTTCAACCTAGAGATAGTAATAACCTGACTTGAGCTTTTATCACTTGTTTTGTGCAATACTCATTTGTACTTGAGAAAGCAAAATTGGGCAAAATCACTTTCTGATCGAGAGTTATTGAGTGGGTAAATGAGTGCTGATAGTTATAATACACCCCGATCAATAAAACAAGCATTAAGGTTTATATCCCATTAGGCAAACACCTAGGTGATGATCATAGCCCTAGGCCTTTTACAAAACTTGATAAACAACAAAAACAATTTCCTAGTTTCATTTCTTAACTTTGCAATCTTTATTAATAATAGACGTAGAAACAAGCCCAATTTGTGGAAGTATAAATTGAGATAGTTCAAACTCAAGCACTATAATATATACTCCTAACTCCCATACATAGCTCCCTGTAGAAACCGACCCCGACTCCTTGTTAGGGATTACTATTGCAATCGACCGTTTCATAACTTTGCTTTGAAGTGTGAATTGGATAAGATCAATTTTTGGTGCCGTTACCGGGGAGCTAAAAATGGATTTAGCTATATATTGGGTTTTGTGTGGGGATCATCTTCTTTTCCTTCCGTGTTACTGATTTTCGTGAATCAATTGTAAGTGCAACAATGGCAAACGACAATGATCAACTCGGAAACATGCCTTTGGGAGATTTGAACATTGATGATGACCAAGTTGAAGAGGTTCCTCTTGAACCTCAAGAAAATAGAAGAGGTTGGGTGCCTCAAGATAATGTCCCAATTCTACCCCCACCTCCACCAAGAGCGGCTCCACAACGGGTGTTGCCAAATGAAGGGTATGCAAGTGTCACAGTCCCGCCCAGCATTAGGGCGGGCAAATTTCAAATCACTAATGTAATACTCACATTTCTAGAGCGACGAGGATTCTTTACCAGGGCTCCAAGTCAAAATGCATACAAACACTTGAAGAGGTTTGTGGACACTTGTTAGGGGAGTAAACAAACAATCGTCTCTGAGGATTCTTTAAGGTTAAGGCTATATCCCTTTTCTCTACGAGGGAAAGCCTTAGATTGGTTGGAAAGATTGCCAAACCATTCCATCCTTACTTGAGGTGAGTTGGCGGAGAAATTTATTGCCAAGTTCTTTTCTACCGGGCATATGACTACTCTTAGGGATGAGATTCTAGCATTCAAACAAGAGCCCAAGGAACTGTTACATGAGATATGGGAGCGGTATAGGACAATGGTCAAAGAGTGCCCCAATAATGACATGACGGAGCATATGATTCAAAAAAATTTCTATCGGGGGATCAATACGACCAATCAGTGCGTAGTAAATCAACTTGTTAGTGAAAATTTCATAACAATGCCGTATGCGAAAGCTTGTGATATTTTAGATTAAATGGCGGACACATCATCGGCATGGCAAAGTCGGGCTAATGTTCCTCAAGATAATCCGAACATGATTTACCTCCATAAAGAGTTGCATGACCATGGGCAAGTTATTGCCGAATTGAACAGCACAATGAATCAATTAAAAATGGCGCAAATTCAACAAGTGCAAAGTCCTAAGCAAGTCAATTACATGGAGGGAGTAAACATGATGGTAAAAAAAAGAAGGACCAAGGGCCCATAAGTGCAAAACTAAGTGGAGAATTATGTACAAGAAGATAGTGGATTTGATCAAGATGAATCTTATAATGAACAAGAGGAGGAGCTGCAATATGTGAACAACTACCAAGGGCAAAAAACAACTCTCATGGCCAACTACCAAGGGCAAAGAAACAACTCTCATGGCCCGAATCAACAACAGTGGCGACCTCAAGGTAATCAAGATAATTGGAATTCTAACAACCAAGGTAATTGGAGTGGTGGAAAAAATTAAGGGAATTAGCATAATAACAACAATAAAGGAAATTGGAGTGGTGGAAATATACCAAGGTAATTGGGGTGGCAACAATCAAGGAAATTGGGGAGGTGACAATCAAGGGGGATGAAACAATAATCAAGGCAACCGGGGGTCGGGTTTTCAAAGGCTTCCGATGTATCAAAACTCGAACAACCCGCCTCCTTATCCTTCCCATGGTCCAAGTTCTTCCAACAATGTAGTGGGGTGTATTGAGAATATATTCAAGAAAATGATGGAGAAGAATGTCGATTCCAATGCCCAACTTGCCTCCCACAATACATCAATCTGCAACTTGGAGGTTCAAATGAAGCAAATCTCTCAAGCTCTAAATACCCATCCTAAGGGGGCACTACCAAGTGACACGATGGCGAACCCAAAGGGTCGGAACAACACGGGACATGCCATGGCCATTACTACAATGAGTGGGAAAGGTAGGAATGCACCCATCTTAGGAAAAAGGCAACTTGTGGATGAAGAGCAAGTAGTGCAAGAAGAGGAGATACCGAACAATGTTGAGCAATCCAATGGTAAGGTTCGGATTGATATTGATGATAGTGTGGAAGAGACTCGATAGGAGGTGAACCCATATAGGGATCACATTATTGTTATGCTGGAACCGGTAGTACAAAAGGCTAAGGCACCATTGCCTGAGCCTCCACCTCCCTACCCTTAAATACTTGCAAACCAAATGGTGAAAACCAATTCAAGAAGTTTATACAAATGATGAAGAGTCTCTCAATCTGACCTACTAGTTGAAGGTTTAGAGAAAATGCCCGGTTATGCCAATTTCATGAATGATCTTGTGACTAAGCAGCGGTCGATGAATTTTGAAACTATAAAAATGACTCATCTAGTGAGTGTAATTATGCATTCAATGGCTTCCAAGTTGGAGGATCAAGGCGCTTTAACGATTTCTTGTAATTGGAAGTGTCGCTTTTGCAAAAGCCCTTTGTAATCTTAGGGCAAGTATAAATTTGATGCCCTATTCGGTTTTCAAGACATTAGGAATCGGGAAACCAAGGCCCACCTATATGAGATTGCAAATGGCCGATCGAACTATGAAGAGACCCTTGGGAGTGATTGAGGATGTTTTGGTTCGTGTTGATAAATATTCTCCCGATGGATTTTGTCATTCTTGATTGCAAGGTTGATTATGAGGTGCCGATTATTCTTGGTAGACCTTTCCTTGCTACGGAGAAATCTCTTGTTGATGTGGAAGCCGGAGAACTTACCTTCCGGCTTGGTAATGTAAAAGTGGTTTTCTACGTGTGTAAGTCCATGAGGCAACCCAATAGCAATGAGGTGTTCTCTTTCGTGGACTTGGTGACTGATGTCATTGTGGACTAAACAAGTGTTGTAATAAATGTTGACAATACATTGGAGGTTGTCTTTCTCAACTTTGATGATGACGAGATAGATGGCTTCGTGGAATGTATGAACTTTTTGCACAAAATGGTGTCGTACACTTATGGACCCCGCAAATTGTCCTTGGATCTTGAAAATAGGACAACTCCTCCTATAAAGTCTTCAATTGAAGAGCCTCCTATCTTGGTGTTTAAGCCATTGCCTCCACATCTTCGGTATGAATTTCTTGGCCCTTCTTCCACTCTACCGGTTATTCTTTCTTCTTGTTTGACTAATGTGCAGGTAGACTCTATATTGTGGTGCTACAAAAAGAAGAAGAAGGCTATTGGATGGACATTGACGAATATTCGGGGGATAAGCCTCAAATTTTTCATGCATAAGATTAACTTGGAGGAGTGTGCAAAACCATCTAGTGAACATCAAAGGAGACTCAATGAAGCCATGCAAGATATTGTCAAAAAGGAGATCATCAAGTGGTTGGATGCCGGGGTTGTCTACCTAATTTCCGACAGTTTGTGGACTTTTCCGGTTCAATGTGTCCCAAAGAAAGGGGGCGTAATGGTGGTCACCAATGACAAGAATGAGTTGATTCCTACGAGAACAGTGATCGGGTGTAGAGTGTGTATGGACTATCGTAAGCTCAACAAAGTCATAAGAAAAGACCATTTTCCACTTCCCTTCCTAGATAAAATGCTTGATAGATTGGCCAGCCGTGCTTTCTATTGTTTCCTTGATGGGTATTCCAGCTACAACCAAATTCTTATTGCTCCGGAGGATTAAGAGAAAACTACCTTTACATGTCCTTATGCTACTTTCGCCTTCAAGCGGATGGGTTGTGCAATGCACCGGTGACTTTTATGTATGATGCCGATCTTCACAGACATGGTAAAGGATTACCTTGCAGTCTTCATGGATGACTTTTCGGTGGTCGGAAATTCTTTTGATGATTGTCTCGCAAACTTGGATAAAGTGTTGGCAAGATGTGAAGAAACAAATTTGTTGCTCAATTGGGAGAAATGTCATTTCATGGTCGAGAAAGGCATTGTCCTTGGCCATAAGATCTCAAGAATGGCATTGAAGTCAAAAAGTCAAAGATTGAGATGATTTCTAAACTTCCACCTCCAGCTTCGGTGAAGGGTGTGCGGAGTTTCTTAGGCCACGCGGGGTTTTACAGTGTTTCATTAAGGATTTCTCTAAAGTGGTGAACCCGTTTTTCAAGCTTTTGGAGAAAGATGCTAAGTTCCACTTCAATGATGATTGCATGAGAGCTTTTGAATTGCTAAAGTTCAAGTTGACTACTACTCTCATCATCACCGCTCCAAATTGGAGTGCTCCTTTTGAGCTCATGTTCGATGCAAGTGATGTAGCGGTTGGGGCTGTTTAGGGCAATGCACCAACAAGATTTTTCATCTGGTCTACTATGCTAGTAAGACCATGAATAGTGCCCAAGTCAACTATATCATTACGAAGAAAGAGCTCCTTGCCATTGTGTTTTCTATTGAGAAGCCGGTACTTGATGGTGCAAAAGTGATTGTCCACACGGATCATACGGCACTTCGTTATCTTATGAGAAAGAAAGATTCCAAAGCCAGGTTGATGAGATGGGTGCTTTTGTTGCAAGAGTTTGATATTGACATCGAAGATCGAAAAGAAAGTGAAAATCAAGTGGCGAACCATTTGTCTCATTTGGAGGAGGAGGGGAGGCCGCATAATGGCCTTGAAATCAATGACTCCTTCCACGATGAGCAACTTTTGGCTATTTTAAGGAAAGAGGTGCCATGGTTCGCGGATCTAGCAAATCTTCTCGTAAGTGGTATCATCCTAGTTGAGTTCTCTTCAAACCAAAGAAAGAAGATCAAACGGGATTGTCAAGACTACTATTGGGATGAACCATACCATTTTCGAAATTGTATGGATGGGGTGATTAGAAGATGTGTACCGGAGGTGGAGCAATGTGTTACACCCCATATTTTCATATGTTAGAGTACGTCGTAAGTGAATTGATGTAAGCTCATAAATGAAATCATCTTTGAAAAGCTTACAAATTTTGTTAATCATGTTAACATGGAATTTTCAAATATTTAAGATCATGAATACTAGGTACCAAAAATATGTGGAAAAAAAGTTGGAAAATGTCATCACAAATTATATTCATAAATATGTTGAAGATTAGGTCTAATGTAGCTATTTCTCCCAATATATATGGAATTATGGGATGATCTACCTATAAAATTGAAGATATATGAGTCTAGTCTCCAACAGAGTAAACTTTTCATTGATACAATATTGGAGTAGAGAGATACTTCCGTTTTCGCGAGACTGCACAGACTGGTAGTTGACAAGTAGGTGCATCGCCTACTTGCCAAAAGGAGAGGCCTCAATTAAAAGCTCTAAACTCGGCCAAGAGGGGATTTTTAAGGGCTTATCAACTCCTCTATTTCATCCATATTTCAGAAAAAGAAGATCATATTGAACCCCTGCAACTCCTCCCCAAAAATCCCACACAAACCCTAGGTTATTTCGGGTGTTACGATGTAATTCTATTGTCGAAAAGCCTGGACAGCTTGCTAGTTTCCCTTTCTCCTTCTTGTAGCTGTGTTGGGGGACTGATTTTGGATAAAGAAGGGATAGGTTTCATGGTTCCTACTCATTTCAAGGTAAAATTATGCTTCTTCTTCCATTTTATATTGCTTGTACGAGTTGTAACTCGATCGTAAAGACTAGAACTAACGAGTTTCTTAAGAGTGGTATGTTGTTTGTTGTTGCATCACTGTTTGCTGATTGTAAACTTATTTTTAAATTGAATTCATGGATGTTTTATAGTATAAGAGTCTTAATTATGTGTTGTTGGTTGTGTTGCTCAATATGAAAGAAAAGACAAGTCGAAATGTGTTTTAGTACTCTAAAAAATCAATTTTGAGTTGCTGAACTTGCGGGACTGTTTTGTGGGTTGTTACGTATTGTTGTTGGTTTGTCTCTTTTGCTAATGTTTATATGGAGTTTGGTAGGAGAAATGGTTTGGAGAAACGCCACATAATGGCAGGGAGGATAGAAGGTCATTCGACATTATATTTTCAGTTTATTTGACACTACTATGGTTGTTGTTTTGTGTATGAACTAAATGGGGTGTGTGGGATATTTTGTGGTATTTTTTGATTGATATACGGTTGGAAAATGATGTATACATTTTGTTATTATTTTATTCTTGTTGTTGGTTGTGTGATGCCGAATTGGGAGGAAGTAAAGTTTATAGGGGAGATGCTACCCGTTTTATTATAAAATAAGCTTGTCATTCGTTGTGCGATAGTTGTACCTTCCATAACTTTATGATAGTGTTGTTATCGTTGTTTTATATTAAGGTGAAATGATGCAGTTTAATGTGGTTATTGGACAGATTATGATAAGGTATGTCAAGCCTAAACCTTTCCTTCATTTTTGCATGATCTTGTAACTACATGTGTTTGATAACGAGACATAAAAAGAGGTGCTTATATTCTTGATCTTATGTACATTATCACACTCTCATAATTTATAGTTTCCTTCCTTATAGAGAATTTATATTCAGTTAAGTATTGTCTTCTTCTAGTCAAGAGAATAGAGAGTGTGTGTGTGTGTGTATTACAATATTTTCACCACCATCGAGCTATAATTGGTGGAAAAGCCCCTATTGGGCAACCTCTGATCAGATGGTAAGTTATATACCGAGCCTACTGTGGCCGAGAACCTATGAGCGAGCTAAGAATGGCTGAGATATAGAACCTAGTATGGTCGAGCGCCTATGAGCGAACCTACTATGGTAGAGAAGTTACGCATATCGGGCCTTATAGGGTTGGACGGCTATTTTACATCTTAAATGGAGAGAGTTAAGTCAGTATCAGCAGGTAAGCATATCTTCAGATTATCTTTGACTCCCAATTATTATATCATCAGTTCAGTTTCAGCTTTTAGTTATTTTTTTGCCTTACATACTCGGTATATTATTTCGTACTAACATCCATTTTGCTGGGGACACTGTATTTCATGTCTGCAGACCCTGATAGACAGATGGATAAACCTTCCCATAGACAGAGCCAAATATCAGCTTGGTTGGTAAGCTCCACTTCCCTAGAGTTACCAGGTCTAGACATTGGAGTTAATTTTAATATACAGGTTTGATGGGTAGGTCGAGGCCCTGTCCCGACCGTGATACAGTTCATATATCTTTAGAGGCTTGTAGACAAGTCTTGTATAGTTTGTATATTAGTAGATGTTCATAGCGGCCTCGTTAGCCTGCATATGAGCTTTGGGGATGTTTACCCCTCAAATGAGAGAGACGATATTTCCAAATGATTCAGAATATGGCCTCATCAGCCTAGGTTGAGCGATACCCCTCTAGAGGTCGAGTATGGCACAGGGTGACAACCACGCCTCGTCAGGTTTAGGGTGTGAAAAAACTTGGTATCAAAGCATTTCGATCCTAGGAATTCTACATCCATGTCTAGTACATCCTTGTTTATAGGTGTGTTGTGAACCACATTATATAAATAGGAAGCTACAAGGCATTTAAGAGTCTGTTACCCGTCTCAAATCCAAGTTGTGCTATAGAGCTGAGTTATAAGATTTTAAGCCAAGACTTATGTTTGCTATTAATATAGAGATGCTTGGAATTAGAAAACTTACAAATAGCCAGAGGGCAAATACAACTGCAGGTAAGGCCACTAGCAGAGAGAGAATTCTTGAAAACGTGGCCCAGAATGGGGCCCTATCAGATACTGCATACCAGATGTAAATATTTTTTAAGCCCCTAAGATGGGACTATCTAACACACCATGCGAATAGCAGGCCATGGGAGTATCAGACGGTAAAAGTATAAGTTTCAAGAGGTAAGAGAAGCAAGGGGAAGAAGGGTACGAGGTACCTAGTAAATGAAGATTATCCAAATTTCCACGTCAGGTAGAGAAATAAAAGGATTCTAAGTTACCTTCAACAGAAATAGAGGTATGTATAATTGGCCACACCCATCTCAGTTATGCCCCATGGGAGCTAAAATATATAGTTTAAGAGAAGGATGGGATATCAAGATCCTACTTGGGTTAGAGTAACCCGAAATGGTGGATTGTGCTAGGTGTGCTAAAAGTGAAACAATGTCTGGTGGAGGTTTTCAGAATAATGCGATGGACAGAAGTATTAGCAGGAGAATAATAAGAGATTAAATGAAGCATTATGAGTAAGGTATGATAAATGGGTGATAACGGTAAATCAAAATATGGTAGGATGATAGAGTTTATGGTCAAGTGTAGGAAAAGATAAGAGATGACAGGCTCTGAGACTATAAAAGAGTATATGCGATAAAGTCATATCCTTATTTTCAGAAATGTGTTGGTGACTCCAACATGATTACTAGAAAGCTAAGTTAGACCCCCAGAGTGATAGAAATTAGCATAGGCTAGTAAAAAATATAACTGAACATGATTTAGGGACTGAAGGATTCGATAATAGTCGGCATCGTGATCATTTCAGAGTTCGTTTTCCGGAAAAATAGAATGGACAACAGAAGAATAACCTTTAAAGGTCATTCAGGAAGACGCTTCCCTAAAGAAAGAACTGTGAGTAGAGTTAAGTTTAAGGAACTAAGTGTGCCAGTTACACTACGTTTCACCCTCGCACGTAAGAAATTTAGTTATCCCTAGTAGAGAAGGACTACCGCAAGGCGAGTAAGAGTCACTGAAGACGTGAAAAGACGCCAAATATGAAGAGATAAAATATTTGTAGGTAAATCATCATAGCACTAAATGTTATTACTCCCCTAAAGGGGAGAAGATGGGGTGATATGGTATTAAGTCGGGGTTATGTATTTCAAGTAGCTATGGAATAGTAAAGAAAGAATGCGGTAAAATGGCGAAAAGGAATAAGACTGCATTTATTCAAATCCTACAAATATGTTATGACTCCAGAACATTATTCAAGCACGATGCCGAGAGAGATAGTAAGGGTTCCTGGTCAGGATGTTATTGATAAATAAGTGTGAATGGATACTTGATACATTAGGAGCTAGTGGGAAAGGTAAGAGAAGACAAAAGACATAATCCTGAGAGGTTACACAGAATATAGATATGAGCATGGACTGACGAGTAGTTAGCAGTTGATTCAGGAAGAGCCTAGTTATGGCTAGACAAGAGGTCTCAGATAAATCAGCAGATCATGCAAGATAAATGTAGTGAAAACCAGCAAAGGAAATTTAGTCTCACAGATATGATATCGTAATCCTTGAGAAATATTCAGATAGAAGTTGGGGTATTTAAAGGTATCGTACAGGTATTATGGAAATAAAATAGTGTCCCACTGAGAGATAATCATAATTTTAGTTCAAAAGTAAACCTACAAGCACAAGGGCGCAGAGGTATGTAACTACGGATAATTATAGGCGAGTAAGAACATCAAAATTATCGTTTGATATACGATGAAAAAAGCTCCTAGATTTACATGAGTCAGAGGGTCTTCCCTAAGTACTACAATAAAAGACTAGATAAGGAAATATAGAAGAAGGCTTCAACATAAGCCTAGTGACCTAAAGAAGAAATGATCTTGTAATAACAGTCTCACTACAACATTGTATGCACTCTATAACAAAGTGGCATCTGTCGTGACTAAGGAAGGGAAAGTAAAATCAAAAGTAATATTCAAGATCAGACGAGTTAGACAAAATTCCATTAGGTGTGGGCACTAAGATAAGCCAAGTATTCATGCAACAAAAGGCAGAACGACCAGGAAAAGTAATTGCTTACTTTTAAAGAAAGCTGAGAAGACACAAAAGGAATTACTCGATCAATGACCCAGAGTTAGTTACATTATTAATGCACTTAAGATTTCAGACTATTATCCATGCAACATATATGTTGACATTCATACAGTTATAGGAGACTCCAGTATAAGTTAAAATAAAGAATTGAGTCCACCTCATATATAAAGGCTTGAACTGTTAGAAAATTATATTATGGATGTTCCATAGCACCCATGAAAGGTGAAAGCAATAATTAATACCCTGAGCCGCAGATTGGCAGATAGCTTAAGCCTACTTTAAGTCTCAGAGAGAAGAGGAAACTAAAGATTTACAACAGCTAAGTAAATCAAGAGTCTGATTATTTGATCCAAATAATTATACAAATCATGATTCAGAACATTACAGAATCAATCTTAATATCATAGGTACGATAGAGATAGTACAACGGCCTTATTCTATAATAGTTCTACAATGAAGCCAATTGGAAAAGTACAGCCTCATAAGGAATAATTATGAAGCTCCCACCAGATTGTGTATGTGCTAGAGGTACAAGTATTATAGTAGAGCTTCAAGTTGTGGATGTGAATCCTACCTATGTGGAAGGGAATTTATGAAAGAGACAGAAGATACATATTTAAAGATAAGAAAGGTAATGGTAAAGAAGGTAGAGATAATAAGGTGCAGAAGATTGTGAATAGTCCATACGTCAGATAGAGGGCTAGAAGCGTCGTGACTCAGTATCCACAAATGGTAATGGTGTCATCAGTGACATATCTTCTAACCTATGGTTTCCAAGTACTGAGAAGTATAATTAAGAGAGTAAAGAAGAGTTAGAGACGCTGTGATGTCTCGCCTGAAGTTCCATATAACATAAGGAAATCTATAGTGTTAGCAAGTTAAAGGAAGGTTGTGAGTAGTATAAATAGAAATGTGTAGGAAGCAAGGTAAAGTATGGTAGTGTCATAAGGTTTTAGGTAGATAGGAATAAGGATAAGAAAAGGTGAGTGAGAAGGTGATAAGAATAAGTAAGTCCTCGGGATTAAACCCATCAAAATAAGAGAGCTGATGGTTTCTGTAAGTTATAAAAAGCTCAGAATAGCTTTAATGAAATCAGATAAGTTTAAGACTATGGGCATTTAGAAAAGATGGAATGTTGCCCTAGTAGTTGAATGAGAGTGTAATTGTGATAAATGATAAAAGGATGACAATTATGCCTTCGATTGGATAATAATTCAAAGAGAAGTCATTTTATGAATTGCATGTGATTAGAATACCCCTATAAGATGAACCACATTGGGATGATATGACATATGGTTATTAAGTTTAGTATCATTCCTAGGTGGATCAGGCAAATAACTGCAGATGTTGCCGATGAGATATGAGTCCTAGTGAAAATATATTACGTAAGAGGTTTCAAGTTATTAGTGATATATTATAGATCAATATTAAGGTGAATCAACAATAGATGGATAAAGTTTATAAAGTATGAGATGATATTAGTTTGTCATTCTTAAGATGAAAAGTAATGAGGAAGCTTTAAGGGACTTAAATTTATACATATAGGATAGGTAGCGAGAGAGTAATCTGGAGTTGGGTAGTAGACCTTGGTAATAATAAATCAAAGTAAGTGTTGTGGTATATCTACCAAGATATAGTGAAGCTATAAGCATAGCTAATCATGGTTATGAATCAAGATATACCAATAGTCGTAAGTTTGACAAGTACCGAGCGAAGAACTTCAGCACACCTATAGATGCCTAGAGGGACAACTTGTCATAGTTCTGTATATGTTCACAAAGTGAGGCATAGAGATTGGCTAAAAGATGGAGGACAAAGGAGTGAAGAGTCACATAGGCGCACATATAAGGACATAGTTGTATAGTTTTCATGACATAAGGTAGCAAGAGATACGAGATTGGAAGAATTTCGACCACCAGTCATAGTGTGAGAAAGAGGCCTAAAGGGGGGAATGCCCTGGCCTATGGATTTATTTACAAAACAGTTGCCTAGATGGAAAGGATAGCAGTAAGGCATTTGTAAGAGCTATAGGTTATGAGACTGATAAGCGCATCAGTCAACATTCGAGGACGAATGTTCCAAATGGAGGAATAATGTTACACCCCGTGTTTTTGTACGTAACAGTACGTCGTAAGTCAATTGATGTAAGCTTAGAAATGAAATCAACTTTGAAAAGCTTAAAAAGTTAGTTAACTATATTAACGTGGAGGTTACAATGATTTAAGATCACGAATACCAAGTACCAAGCAAGATTTGGAACAAAAGTTGGAAAAGGACATCACAAGTTACATTCATATATTTGCTGAAAATTAGGTCAAATGTAGCTGAGCATTTCACCCAATGTACATGGAATTACGGAATAATCTACCTAATAAATTGAAGATCTATGAGTTTAGTTTCCAAACGGAGTAAACCATTCATTGATATAATATTGGAGTAGAGAGATATTAACATTTTTGTGAGACTGCACAGACTGGTAGGTGACAAGTAGGTGCATCACCTACTTGCCAAAAGGAGAGGCCTCAATTAAAGGCTCCAAAGTCGGACAAGGGGGGACTTTTAAGGGCTTATCAACTCCTTTATTTAAGCCATCTTTCAGACCAAGAAAACAATATTTAACCTCTGCAACTCCTCTCCAAAACTCCCACACAAACCCTAGGTTGTTTCGGGTTTTTCGATATGATTCTAGTGCCGAAAAGCTCGGACAGCTTGTTAGTTTCCCTTTCTCCTTCTTGTAGCTGCGTTGGGGGACTGGTTTTGGATGAAGAAGAGATAGGTACTGTGGTTTCTACTCATTCTAAGGTAAAATTATGCTCCTCCTTCCATTATCTATGCTTGTACGAGTTGTAACTAGATCGTAAAGACTAGACCAAAAGAGTTTCTTAAGAGTGGTATGTTGTTTGTTGTTGCATCACTGTTGGCTGGTTGTAAACTTATTTTAAATTGAATTCATGGATGTTTTATATTATAATAGTCTTAATTATATGTTGTTGGTTGTGTTGCTCAATATAAAAGAAAAGACAAGTCTAAATGTATTTTAGTACTCTAAAAAATCAATTTAGAGTTGCTAAATATGTGGGACTATTTTGTAGGTTGATTCGTGTTGTTGTTGGGTTGTCTCGTTTGCTACTATTTTAATGGATTTTGGGAGGAGGAATGGATTGGAGAAACACCACCTAATGGCAGGGAGAATGGCTGGTCGTTCGGCATTACATTTTCAGGTTATTTGACACTACTAGGGTTGTCATTTTGTGTATGAACTAATTGTGGTGTGTGGGCTGTTTTGTGGATTTTGTGATGGATATAAGGTTGGAAAATAATGTATACATGTTGTTCTTGTTGTTGGTTGAGTTATGTCGAATTGGGGGGAAGTAAAGATTATCGGGGAGATGTTGCTCATTTCATTATAAAATAAGCTTGTCATTTGTGGTGTGATAGCTATACCTTCCATAACTTGATGATAGTGTTGTTATAGTTGTTGTAGATTAAAGTGAAACGAGACGAGTTTAATGTGGTTATTGAACAGATTGTGATAAGGAATGTCAAGGCTCTACCTTTCCTTCATTTTGTCATGATCTTATAACTACATGTGTTTGATAACGAGACACACAAATATGTTTTTATTTTTGAACTTATGTGGTGGCTTTCTTGAAGAAGAATATTTTCACATGGTTTGGTACTTTGTAGGCTGTCATAAGCGATGGGGGGCACATTTTTTCAACAAAGCCTTCGACACCTTACTCACCAAGTATGGTATCACTCATAAAGTCACGACTCCCTATCATCTACAAGTAAGCGGTCAAGTGGAAGTCTCCAACCAGGAGATAAAGAGTATTTTATCCAAAACAGTGAATGCTAACCAGACGGGTTGGTCCAAGAAACTTGATGATGCTTTATGGGGTTATAGGACGACATACAAAACACCTATCTGAATGTCTCCATATCGGTTGATGTTCGGAAAAGCTTGTCGTCTTCCGATGGAACTTGAGCACAAAGCCATGTAGGCTTTAAAGAAGTTGAATCTTGAGTGGGATGTCATCGCTAACTTAAGGGTGGCACATTTTAATGAGTTAGATGAGTTCTGGTACCATGCATACACAAGTTTGCCCTCATACAAAGAGAATATGAAATATCTTCATGACAAGTACATTTGGAACAAAGAGTTCAAAGAGGATGATCTTGTGTTGTTCAATTCACAGTTGAGGATGTTTACCGGGAAGTTAAAGTCTAAATGGAGTGGCCTGTTTGAAGTTGTGAGTGTGACACCCTTTGGTGCATTGGACTTGAAGAACAAAAATGATGAGATATTTCGAGTCAATGGTCACCGGATGAACCACTATTTGGGAAAAGTAGGTGATGGCCATGCTGTGGTGGTGATTCATTTCAAGTGATGGTAATCTGCGTCCTGTCGCGACGCTAAATCAGGCACTTTTTGGGAGGCAACCCATTTTCTTTTTCTTTTTATTTTCATGTGACGACCCAAAGGGTTATCACCAGTTTTCTCATTCGTTTCGTGCTTCCAAAGCCTTGAAAATCTCATTTTTACTTGCCTCGATTTGCGTGTGCAGTCCGGCGCGTAGCCGGAAAACTTTTATGTTGAAACATGTGAATTCTATGAAAAATTTGAAGAATCTTGATATTAATATGATTAAAGTTAACTTTGGTCAACATTGTTGGTAAACGGACCCGGACCCGAGATTGGATGGTCCCGGAAGGTCCGTAGAAAAATATGGGACTCGAGCATGTGCCCGGAGTCGAATTTCGAGATCTAGAGCCTGAGGAAAGAATTTTTCCGTTAAATTATTTTTCTAAAATTATTAAGGAAAATAGAAATGGAAGTTGAATAAAAGACTATGGTATCGGGCTCGTATTTTGGTTCCGATGCCCGGTACAAGTCTTAAATATGTGTTAAGCGCTTTCTATAAAGTTTGGTCAAAATCGGACATCATTTGACGTGTTTCGGACCTAAATATCTAAAGTTGGAAGTTTATGAAGTTTGAAATGAAAATGATGATTTTGGGGCTTGATTCAATGATTTTGATGTTATTTTGGCGATTTAATCGCACGGATAAGACCGTAGGATGTTTTTGAGGTTGTTTGTATGTTTGGTTTGGAGCCCCGAGGGCTCGGGTGAGTTTTGGATAGGTGTCGAGTTGCATTTTGAACTTTGGAAAAATAGTTGCAGGTCAGGTCTGATATCTTCGCATTTGTGAAGGATTTCTCGCAAATGCGAGACTCGCAAATGCGAACTCCCCATCACAAATGCGAAGTCTGGGGTCTGGGCATAGGATCGCAAATGCGACCCACTTTCTCGCAAATGCGAAGGGCCTCCATCCTCGCCTGGAATCGCAAATGCGAACTCTTATCGCAATTGCGATGATCGCAAATGCGAACAAAGTTTTGCAAATGCGAAGGTCGGGGAACTGAGCAGTATTCGCAAATGCGAACAAAAATGTCGCAATTCCCATTCCTGTTTGGTTTGCAATTGCGAACCAAGGTTCGCAATTCCCTTATCCGCAGCCCAGCAAATTTTATACTTAGTCGAAATTTCATCACTTTTCACTATTCTTTCAAAACCCAAACACCATAGACGATTTTTCAAGAGCAAACTTCATCCCAAATCACTTGTAAGTTGATTTTTACTCGATTCTTTCAATCTTTAACACCATTAAATATGTTTTCCACTTGAAATCAAGGATTTTCATGGGTGAAATTGGGGTTTTTGAGTAGAACCTAGGTTTTCCATAAATTGGGGAGTTGGACCTCGATTTGAGGTCCGATTTTAAAACAAATTACATATTGAATTCATGGGGGAATGGATAACCAGATTTTGGTCCGAACCTCGGGTTTTGACCACGTGGGCCCGGGGGCTTTTTTGGAATTTTTGGGAAAAACTTGGGAAAATCATTTTTATGCATTCAAATTGATTCATATAGTGTTTATTAAAGTAATTGAACAATTTGTGATTAGATTCGAGCGAATTGGAGGTGGAACCGCGAGGTAAAGCGATAGTTGAGGATTAAGTGGATTTCAAGGCTTTGAGGTAAGTGTTTGGTTTAACCCTAGCTTGAGGGAATAGGAGTTGAGTCTTGTTGGTAATTGCTATGTGATCGAGTACGATGTATAGGCATGGTCACGAGTATCTATACATTGGTGTCTAGCATGACCGTGATTCCTTATAATGTGATTTTCATGACTTGGTTGTGAACTCCGTGATTGTTGGAGGATTCCTATATGTTCTGAATAACATGTGAACGGTGATATGATTACTTGATTCTTTTGAGCGTTTGCTCAAATTAGTAGAGTGGGTTATAAGATAAGGAAAGTAAGAAAAAGAAAGTGTTGTTGATTATTCCCTTGCCGGGACGTTTGGTTGAACTTGTTGGATTCTTTCCCTTGCCGGGATTCTGTCAAATATTTGCTTATTTTTGTGTCCCTTAATTGTGACTGTTGTTTGGGAAATCAGACTGTTAAATGACATTGAGGATCGGGTTGCACGCCGCAACAGTGGTATTTGTGGAGCGGGTTGCACGTCACAACAGTGATATTTATGGAGCGGGTTGCACGCCGCAACAGTGGTATTTATGGAGCAGGTTGGACGGCGCAACAGTTATTGATACCATGTATTTGTATTGAGTATTGATTCCTTGTTCATTATGAATCTCGCTGCTTTAGTTTGTTACTCGGTATTACTGTTAATATTGTATCCCCCCATAGCATTTTTCCCCCTCCCATGTTGTAAATTGCCTCGTATTCGATTTTTGCTGTATATTTATGACTGCACAGATTTTTGTGGTATCCATTATAGCCTCGCCACTACTTTGTCGGGGTTAGGCTAGACACTTACCAGCACATAGGGTCGGTTGTGTTGATGCTACACTTCTGTGCATTTTTGCACAGGTCCAGCTTTTGAGGAGCAGCAGCAGCATTAGTGTGGGAGCAGGCTTTCATTTTCACGAGACCGAGGTAGCCTTGCAGGCAACCGCAGGCCCGATGTCTCTTCTTTATGTTCACTTTTAGATTGTTGCCTCATTGTTTTCGAGACGGACAACTTATATATTTCTTTTAGACCATTGTATTTAGTATATTCTTAGTAGTTCGTAAGTACTGTGATACCAAATCTTGAGTAGAGACTGTTAATGATTGTTCCGCATTATGATTTAATTATAAATTAGACTTCCGCTATGTTTCTTGTTAAATTTCATGTTCTATATTGATGTTGTAAATTGTTAAAGTAATTGTCTAGTAATGAAAAGGTAAATAAGTTGGCTTTCCTAGCTACCACGAGTAGGAGCCATCACGATCCCGATGGTGGGAAATTCGGGTCGTGACAAGTTGGTATCAGAGCACTAGGTTACATAGGTCTCACAACTCACGGACCAACTTAGTAGAGTCTGAGGTGTAGGTACGGAGACATTTGTACTTATTCCCCAGAGTCTATTGAGCTAGGAAAAATCTCTCATTTGTTCTTTCTTGTCATGCGATTTGGTTTCTCAATGATGATTGAATTAATACTCTATTCTTTCGCAGATGGCGAGAACACGCGTTTCCTCATCCATTGATCAGCAGTCCGAGCCCTAGGCAGCTCCCGCTAGGGGCAGAGGACGTGGCCATGCTAGGGGCCGAGGTAGGGACAGAGCCCAGCCCCCAGTAGCAGCACCAGTGACGGAGCCTTAGGTTGACCTTGATGAGGAGGTTCTGGCCCCAGTCCAAACAGTTCTGGTGGGCCCAGCTCAGGTCCCAGAGGCGTTTATTGCTACCCTAGTTCTTCAGGACGCCTTGGTCCAGTTGGTTGGCCTCACGGAGAGTGTCACCCGAGCAGGATTGCTTCCTGTAGCACCAACCACTTCCCAGGCTGGAGGAGGGGCCCAAACTCCTGCCGCACGTACTCCGGAGCAGGTAGCTCCCCAGACGCAGATTCCACCGGTCCAGCCAGCTGCGGCAGTATAGCCGGGGGTAGTTACACAGGCCGGTGATAGAGCGACTATGTCCGCAGATGCTCTGTGGAGGCTGGACAGGTTTACCAAGCTCTTCACTGCTACATTCAGCAGAGTTTCTTCTAAGAACCCCCAGGATTTCTTGTATAGGTACCACGAGGTTCTTCGGAACATGGGCATTGTGGAGTCCAATGGAGTTAATTTTACGGCTTTTTGTCTATCTAGATCTGCCAAGACTTGGTAGAGGGATTACTGTTTAGCCAGACCAGCGGGGTCGCCGCCTTTGACTTGGGATCAGTTTTCGGAGTTGTTTCTTGAGAAGTTTCTTCCTGTTACTCAGAGGGATACTTACCGGAGGCAGTTTGAGCGCCTCCACTAGGGGTCTATAACGGTCACCCAGTATGAGACCCGGTTTATCGATCTAGCTCGGCATGCCCTCGTCATACTCCCCACTGAGAGGGAGAGGGTGAGAAGATTCATTGATGGTTTGATTCAGCCTATTCGTCTTCAGATGGCCAAAGAGGCGGGTAGTGATATTACCTTCCAGGAGGCGGCCAATGTGGCCCAGAGGATCGAGATGGTTCTGCCACAGGGGAGTGGTCTTAGGTCAGACAAGAGACCACGTCACTCAGGTTGATTCATTGGTGCCTCATCTGGAGGCAGGTATTCTTATGATAGGGGTTAGCCTTCTAAGCCCTTTCAGTTAGCCCTCCAGGCTTCGCAGGTGTCCCAAGTGATCGTGGCTTTCGTGGGCAGTATTTCGATCAATAGTCACTCAGTGCACCGCCAGCTCCCATCAGTGCATAGCCTCTTCAGAGTTTTCATGGAGGTCATTCGGGTCGACAGGGCCAGTCTCATCATACGGAGGATGTTATGAGTGTGGTGAGTATGGTCACATCAGGAGAGCTTGCCCGAGATTGAGGGGTATACAGTCACAGCAGCAGGGTCCTCGCCCCATGATTCAGGCACTAGGTGACCCACAGCCTGCCCAGCTAGCCAGGGGCGGGGGTAGGGATTATAGAGGTGGAGGTCGAGACCGTAGAGGTGGAGGCCGGACCACCAGAGGTAGGGGTCAGAAGGTAGCCGATCGTCCCAGAGACATGGTTCAAGGAGGTGGGGCTGAGCCTCGGTTTTATGCTTTGCCAGCCAGACCAGAGGCTGAGTCGTCAGATGCTGTTATTACAGGTATTATTCTAGTTTGTGATAGAGATACATCAGTGCTATTTGACCCTGGGTCTACATATTCATATGTGTCGTCCTATTTTGCACCCTGCCTGGCTATGTCTAGTTATACTTTGGACATTCCTGTTTATGTATCCACACCGGTGGATGACTCCATAGTAGTCGACCGGGTGCATCATTCCTGTGTGGTTGTGTTTGAGGGTCTTGAGACCCGTGCTGATTTACTGCTTTTAGATATGGTGTATTTCGACGTTATTTTGGGGATGGATTGGTTGTCCCTATATCAAGCTATCTTAGATTGTCATGCCAAGACCGTGACCTCGGCTTTGCCAGAATTGCCCTGACTAGAGTGGAAAGGGACCTCAGGTCATGCCACCCACAGTGTTATTTCGTATGTTAAGGCTCGACGTATGGTCGAGAAGGGGTGTTTAGCTTATCTGGCATATGTTCGCGACTCCTCGCACTACTCAAAAAGAAAAACAACTTCAAATGGACCTCGAAATGCCAGCAGGCTTTGAGGGATTTGAAAAGGTACTTGTCAAGCCCTCTATTACTACCAAAGCCGAAGAAAGGTGAAACACTGTTAATCTACCTAGCAGTTTTGGAGGTAACGGTAAGTGGAATTTTAGTCATTGAGGACGAAGGTACGCAATCTCCCATTTATTATGTTAGTATAATTTCAACGGGAACAGAAACTTGCTACCCACATTTGGAAAAGCTGGCCTTAACTCTCATAGTCGTCGCTCGGAAGCTGAGGCCTTACTTCCAATGTCACCTGATAAATATGGTGACTACCTTTCCACTGCGGAATATTCTTCACAAACCTGAACTCTTGGGTATATTGGCCAAATGGGCCATCAAAATGAGTGAATTTGACAGAGAGTATAAACCTAGGATTGTGATTAAGTCGCAAGTTTTGGCTGACTTTGGGGCCAATTTTAGTTCGCGATTGCTGCCTCTGGCAACCAAAGAAATAGAGATGGTGTCACAAAAATGGGAGTTTGGACCTTATTTACGGATGGTGCTTCCAATGTAAAGGGCTCCGGGCTTGGCATAGTGCTAACCATGCCTTAGGGAGAAACCCTAAGGCAGGCCATAAGAACAGTCCCTCTGACTAACAATAAAGCAGAGTACAAAGCTTTGATTGCAGGACTCGAATTGGCTCGATGGCTAGATTCTGATGTCATAGAAGTCAAATGCGACTCCCAAATAGTGGTAAATCAGGTCTACAGGATCTTCGAAACCAAAGAGACTGCATGCAACAATATGTAGTAAACCTAGGAGTGGTCAACTATGCATATCCCGGGGGAAGAAAATGCAGAAGCAGATGCACCAGCTAACCTCGATTCTTCAACAGAAATGAAGGGATCAAATTCCGGGATGGTAGTACAGCTTATGCACTCCGTTTTGGACGCGGATAGCTACTATGAATTGAATACGGCTGATTTGTTCTAGGACTGGAGGAATGAGATCATTGGTTATCTCGAAAACAGGAAGTTATCCGAAGACTCTAAGGCATCCCAGGTGTTGCGCGCCAAAGAAGCACGATACAGCTTCAAAGGAGGCCAATGTTTCAGAACCTCCGAAGCTAATTATGTTATATGAGAAGTCCATAAAGGGATATGTGGAAATCATTCAGGCGCAGACTCCTTAGTACTAAAACTGGTGAGGCTAGGATACTATTGGCCACGAATGGAACAAGACACCAAAGCGTTTGTGCAAAAATGTGATAAGTGTCAACGTTGTACACCACTGCTACATAAACCAGTAGAACCATTACATTCACTTCTATCTCCACGGTCATTCATAAAGTGGGGAATAGATATAGTCGGACCACTACCGCCGGCCCCAGATAAGGTAAGATATTTTTTAATTTTAACTGACTATTTTTCTAAGTGGGTTGAAGAAAGTCCTTATCAGAAGATCAATGAACGTGAGGTGGTAGATATCTTGTGGGAGAACATAATTTGCAGATTTGTAATATCGAAAGAGATAGCATGCGATAATGGGCCACATTTTATAGGTGCAAAGATCACAAATTTCCTTGAAGACTTGAAAATAAAAAAGAATCATATCTTTGCCCTATCATCTTAGCGCAAATGGTCAAGTGGAATCAACGAACAAAGTGATTATGAAAAATCTCAAGAAGAGGTTGGAAGCGGCTAAAGGTAAATGGCCTGAGGAACTACCTGGAGTTCTATGGGCGTACCGAACAACGATCAAATCAAGCACAGAAGAAACTCCTTTCTCCCTTGTGTGCGGATCAGAAGCCTTAATCCTGGTGGAAGTAGGAGATCCTACCTTGAAATATTTATAGGCAAGTGAAGAGACAAACAACGAAGAGATGTTAGTCAACTTGGAGCTACTCGATGAGCGCAAGGACTTGGCGCAAATAAGAATAGCAGCCCAAAAATAAAGAATAGAAAGATATTATAATGGAAGAGCCAACCTCCATTATTTCAAAATGGGAGACTTGGTTCTAAGGAAAATAACTCAAAACACCCGGGAACTCAACGTAGGAAAGCTAGGTCCAACCTAGGAAGCCCCTACCGGATTTCAGCTGTCATGGGGAAAGGTTCATATGCGTGGAAAATTAGGATAGAGAAAAATTTCCAAGCAACTAGAATGTGGCACACATCAAGAGATATTATTGATGATGAACGTCACCTGTACTGAAAGTATGTGTACTCATATTTCCTTTGTCCAGTTTTTATCCCAATTGGGTTTTTCTAGCAAGTTTTTTAATGAAGCAGCAACGGAAAGCGTACTACGAAGAAGAATTTCAATAGCAGCGATAAGACCTTCTAATAACAAGGCATACAAGCAAAGAGCCATGTGGATGGGTAGATAATCTTTCGCTTGATTGCAAAATTCCTACTGAAGTTAAGTTTGCTATCGAACAAAGGGTACCCGACCGTTGTCAAGTGCAAATCATTAGGGGATTGTTAAATAGTCTTTGGCTCGATAGCATAAATTCCTAAAAGGAAATGAAGTTTGTTACCGAACTAAATCTTATCTAGCAATTCATTCGTTGAGTCCTCGAAGGTGCAAAACTTCCAATAGTCTGGCTGCCTTCACAAGCTTTCGAGAGTTGTGGTCATTGAGATAGCTCACTCTTGAGCATCAGTTCTTGTTGAAAGACCTTAATAAATACAACCCGGCAGTGTTGAGATAGTTCCGGGAGTGGAAGGGGTGGACATGGTTTACCCAAATTGTGGCAGACTCCAAGGAATAAATGGTCTGTGAATACTACGCCAATGTAGTGCACATAAAGAAAGGGACAAAAGTGACAAAAGTGAGGAACCTAAAGGTCAAATTTGGCCAAAACACCTTGAACACCTACTTGGGGTTTGAGGATGTTGAGCCAGTGCAGTACTTGGAAAAGCTGGCTATGGAACATGCAACTCGCCCATGAATAGCTGAGATTTCGGCAGCCCCGGGGCCACCACCACCATGGATCACAGCAGGGGTTCCTACAGGAACACCCTAAACTTCGAGGCAAAGGGATAGCAAACCTTCATATGCAGGAGGCAAGACCCGTGGCAGAATGAAACAAAACTTCCTCTTTACCGGGCAGTGCTAGTCACCTCTATCATGGCCGGGTACCCAATCAATGTGTGTGTCGTCATGTCGACCAACATGTATGTGGTTGCCAGGCAAGGTGACACCTCCTAACCATATCCCAACACTATCACCGAGTACCTTACGGATGCGGGAGTGGAGTCGAGGGATTTTGACACAAAAGGTTAGGCAAAAAAGCCTTTCTCTTAGTATTCCTTGATGGGTGGTGGAAACCCAGCGAAAAAGGGTTAGCTGACTACTATCATAGGCCAGTACGATGAGCCTTTGGTGGTAGCTATAGAGTCAGCAGATATGTATTCCACTTCAGTTGTGCCTTCTACTAGTGCAGCTGACATGCCTCTACCTTTAGCATCAGTGTCTTCCACCTCGGCTTTGAAGACGGTACCACTGCAAGTCTCCTAGGCATTGGCAAGCCTCAACAACTGGATGCAGACAAACACTACAAAGCTGTCTGATATATCCAGTGATATTGTAGCACAGTCATCCACTCCGGCACCATAGATTCCTCCGACAGTGGAGAATATATTCAAGAAGATTTGGGAGAACCAGACCACCATCATGAACACATTGGTAGCACATGGAGCAGTGATTTAGGATCTTGGAAAGTAGGTAAAGAAGATGACGAAATCCCAGGCATCCAAGAAATCAGTTAACATGCTGAGGACAGAGGTGACCAGGATTGCAGCAGCGGGTGATCTTCCATTTGATATACTGATGGAGATAGATCCAGCAGTACCAGTAGATCCAACAACACCATCAGCTCTAGTGGCACTAGCTGTCCAATCTAAGGAGCCAGACCTGGCTACCGACACTACTGAGGCGGTTCGCCAGATGTTCACCCACCCAGTTACTCCTAGAGCCGAGGATGATGAGATATAGTTAGAGGAGACCGAGGATGTTGACGCTGTTATAGACACAAAGATGTCCAAGGCCACATAGGGAGTCTTCTTCACTCTTATCCTTCTTTATTCTTTTCTTATTAAGCATAGGGGACAATGCTTATTTTTATTCGGGGGCTGGAGTTTATTTGCTATTTGGATGACTTCTAGACGTCTCGTTTGTAATAACTAACAATATTTTCTTCTTTCTCTTTATCATGTATATATTCTCTCCCCTCTCTCTCTCTCTTTCTCTATTGATGTATATATCTTCTCTTTTCCTCTCTCATTACGTATATTCATTATGCTTTCAGTAGTTTGCTTTGTAGCTTATTTATTCTGTTTTCTTATTAGTCAATGTTTAATTTAGTAGCTTACTTTTATGATTGAGTGGACAATAAGACTTTGGTTTTCTTAATGCCACGTTCTTTCCAAAGGTAGTTTTGTGTGAACCGGGTAACTCTTCCCAATGATAGATGGCGTGACAACCTTCTTAAAGGATTGAGTCCATTTTTGGTGTTTAGGTAAGAATAGTAGTAATAACGAATATAAAGACCTAATTGAGTCAGACTCGAAGAGTCAAATATGCCAACACACTTAACTACGTGCTTATGATTAAAAAAATAAGTTTTTTTCAATGAAATAGCTCTAGCTAGTGACCTTCTGACTCTTATGTTGACTTAAGAAATCATCGAGTGGTTTAGTCGAACCATAGTGATGTTCAATCTCAAATATGGTCGTTGTGGGCCCTAGACTCTATCCTCTTTAACAATCCAGCTGTGTGAGAGGTGATATGTTTTTGTTGCAAGTCCAAGTACCCGTGCGAATGGTCTAGAAATTTCCCCCAATGTGTTTTGAGGCAAAATTTTATTTTTTGCTTGGCTTGAAAAGTGATTGTAGCCTTTCCTTGAACCCCTTGAAATTCTCCATGGCCCACCAATGTTGTTATCCCTAGTCAACCCATTTGAGCAAAATCTGTTCTCATTTGATAACCAAGTTACAAACCTTTAACCATTTTGTTGCGACCCTCTCTTGGCACCCGAGCTTTCCTTAACGCTCTTGAGAAAAAATCGGCTAAAAACATAAGTTTGGGGGAGATACGAGAGTTTGAAAAGGTATCAAGGAAAAAAGGAGAAAAGAAATGAAGAGAAGGAAAGGCAAGAAAAACAAAGAAAGCACAAAAAGAAAAATGCAAAAAGAAAGTGAATAAATTGAAGAGTTGAAGGGATTCAAAGAAAAGTAATGATACAAAGCATGGAGAAAGAAAAGAAGGAGAAAATGGATATAATGACCAAGAAAGAGTGATGTTAAGTCTCTCTAGTTCTCCTGAGGAAAAGAAAATTCCTCAAAGAGTTGGCAAACCATGAGCCGATAAGAGAAAATTGAATGTTTAAGGAAAGGTGAACCCGTTCTATCATAACATATCGAACCTTAGTCCAAAATCCTTCATTGCATCCAAAAAAACCCTACGTTATATTAAGCCGAGTGAGATTACATTAGTGGTGATCTAAATGAGGGTCAAGCATATGGTACTTAGAGTCGTACTTGCGACATTCTTTTGAGAGAGATGAGTGAACCTTTCACAAATCTTTGAATTGAGCGCTAGATTCTTAAGTGAGATATGCTAATGGAACATAGAGGAAGAGGAGTTTGGGATCCATAGTGACCATTGTGAAAGAGCGAGCTTCATTAAGGAATAAAGTCAACTCTTGATGCTCAAGTGTCACATTACAACTATTTGTGCTTAAAAGTTCAACTCGTTGCGTTGTTGATAATGGGCAATTGTTAGTCCCAATTGATGTGTGATTGATGCATTTTTGATTAGCTGGAATAGCTCTTAACTTTTATAGAGGTGGGAATTACCTTATTTTCTTGAGGAAAAGCAAAAGCTTGAGTTTGGGGGAGTTGATAAGTGGGGATTTTGACTACTTATTAGTGCCTTTTAGCTTTCGTTTTAGTCCAAAAGCGTTTAATTGTATTCTTGAAAACTGATAAAATATACATAGTTGCAGGAATATTGGAAATAGGCCTCCAAGATGAAATCCAAATCAAGATGGAGTGATCTGAACTCAAGGACAAAAACAGGCACAAAAGCTCAAAGTTCAGCTCGCAGATTATCATTTGTGGCTACAGATTGTGAAGAAACTCATATCAGAGACCTATGCAAAGTGCGGTCCGCACATGACATGCGCGGCCGCAGAAACTGGGCAAGAGCAAAAGTTTAGAGAACCTGCCTTTCAAGTTCAACAGAAGTGCGGATCACACAATTATTGTGTGGCCGCAGAAGATCAACTACGCGGTCGCAGTCACATTTGTGTTGTCTGCAGATGAGCAATGTGAAGCCATACTCAGAAATGTGCAGACTGCAGAAAGAGAGAAGTGCGGCCGCAAGTTTCTAATCCTGTCAGGCTGAAGCAAAGTGCGGACCGCACATGAAATTATGCGGCTGCAGAACCTTCGTAAGGGCATTTTTTCCCGAAAATTCCAGCACTGCATAAATAGAAGAGTTTAACTTTTTTAGTTTAAGTATTGACATCAACAGCTACAGTAGATGGTTTTCTTTACCCTCCTTAGTAGTTTTTGTTATTTTGAACTTTTGAATATTGATTTCATCATTTTAATTAATCAATATGGGTTTAGTTATCATTTCTTCTTCTATTTCCTCTATCTTATGCATGAGTAGCTAGATTTTCACTAGGGTTGTGACCCAACCCTAGAGTCTAATCTTAATGGGTGTTGATTTATTGCTTGTTTATGATTAGGTGTTTATTATTTATCCTTGTTATTGCTTTTAATTGTAGAATTAATGGTTGCAAACCTTAGTTCATGCCTTTTTGACTAGGTCTCTACTGAAGAAAGAGAGACTTAGTCTAAGAAAACATGCCTAACAAGAAATTGGGTAAATCAAGAGATTGATAGTCCCAATTAAAGGGTTGAACCTAGAGATAGTAAAACCCGACTTGATCCTTGTATCAATCATTTTGTTCAATACCCATTTGGACTTGAGAAAGTCAAATTGGGCAAAATCACTCTATGACCGAGAGGTATTGAGTGGGTACTCAAGTGTTGATAGCTATAATACATCCCGATCAATAAAACAAGCTTTACAGTTTTCAACCCATTAGGCAAACACCTAGGCAAAGGTCATAGCCCTAGGCCTTTTATATCATTCGAAAAACAACAACAAGAACAGTTTCTTAGTTTCATTTCTTAATCATGCAATCTTAGAATAGAATAGACACAGAATAAACACCAATTAGTGGAAGTGTAAATTGAGATAGTTCATACTCATACGCTGCAATCTATAATCCTAAATCTCACGTATAGCTCCTTGCGGTATTCGACCCCGACTCCTTGTTTGGTATTACTATTGCAATATGACTGTTTCATAACCTTGAATTGAGGTGTGAAATTGATCTCTTCCAAGTTCACACCTCAATTCAAGGTTATGAAACAATCGATTGCAATAAGAATACCCAACAAGGAGATGGGGTCGAATTCCACATGGAGCTATACGTGGTAGTTAGGAGTATAGATTGCAATGTATGAGTATGAACTATCTCAATTTACACTTCCACAAATTGGTGTTTGTTCTATGTCTATTATATTCTAAGATTGCAAGATTAAGAAATGAATCTAAGGCCCGTTTGGCCATAAATTTTGCCAAAATAAATTTGGAATTTATTTTCAAAACTCATGTTTGGCCTTTAATTTTGCCCATATTTTGGCCAAATTCCAAATCCTAAATTTCAAATCTCAAAATCCAAAAAATTGGAAATTATATACATATTTTTCCAAAATAAAGTTGGAAAATATATTTTGAAAACGTATGTCCAAACACATTTTCATCTTTAAACCGAGCTTCACCCAAATCAGATTTTTTAAAATAAATTTAGAATCTATGGCCAAACGCTAGCTAAGAAATTATTCTTGTTGTTGTTTTTCAAATGATATAAAAGGCCTAGGGCTCTGACCTTCGCTTAGGTGTTTGCCTAACGGGTTGAAAACTTTAAAGCTTGTTTTATTGGTCTGGATGTATTATAGCTATCAACACTTGAGTACCCACTCAATACCTCTAGGTCAGAGAGTGATTTTGCCCATTTTGGCTTTCTCAAGTCCAAATGGGTCTTGAACAAAGTGGTCGATACGAGGCTCAAGTTAATTTTTACTATCTCCAGGTTCAACCCTTCAATTGGGACTATCAATATCTTGATTTACCCAATTTCTTGTTAGCCAAGTTTTCCTAGACTAAGCCTCTCTTACTGAAGTAGAGACCAAGTCAAAAAGGCAAGAACTAACGTTTACAACCATTAATTCTACAATTAAAAGCAAGAACAAGGATAAATAATAAACACCCAACCATAAAAAAGCAATAAGTCAAACACCCATTAAGATTACACTCTAGGGTCGGGTCATAACGCTAGTAAAAATCTAGCTACTCATGCTTAAAATAGAGAAAATAGAATAAGAAATGATAGTTAAACCCATATTGATAAATTAAAATGATAAAACCAATATTCAAAAAGCTCAAAATAAAAACTCTAAAGTGGGTAAAGAAAACCATCTACTGTAGCTGTTGATGTCAATACTTAACCTAAACGGTGAAACAATTCTATTTATATAGGACTAGAATTTTTGGACAAAAATGCCCTTTCAGAGGTTCTACAGTCGCACAATTCCATGTGCGATTTTGCTTCATCCTGGCAAGATTGAAAACTTGTGGCCGCATAATTCTGAACTGCGGCTGCACTTCTCTCTTTATGCAGTTCACATATTTCTGAGTGCGGCCGCACATTGTTCTTCTGCGGACCGCACAAATGTGACTGCGGCCGCACTTTTGCTAAACTTGAGAGGCGGGTTCTCTGAACTTTTTTCTCTTGCCCAGTTTCTGCGGCCGCACATGTCATGTGCGGACCGCACTTTGCACAGGTCTATGATATTCGCACTTTGAGCTTTTGTGCCTGTTTTTGTCCTTGAGTTTAGATCACTCATTCTTGAGTTAGATTTCATCTTGGAGGCTCATTTTCCAATATTCCTGCAATTAAGCATACTTCATCAATTTTCGGGAACACAATTAAACGCATTTGGAGTAAAACGAAAGCTAAAAGGCGATAATAAGTAGTCAAAATCCCCACTTATCAACTCCCCCAAATTTAAGCTTTTGCTTGTCCTCAAGCAATAAGGTAATCCCCACCTCCACAAGTTAAGATCTATTCCAGCTAATCAAAGATACATCAATCACACATCAATTGGGACCAACAATTACCCACAACACTTATGAATTATCAACAAGGCAACGAGTTGAACTTTTAAGCACAAATAGTTCTAATGAGGCACTTGAGCATCAAGAGTTGACTTTAGTCATCAAGGAAGCTCGCTCTTTCATGTCAGTCATTATGGATCCAAAACTCTTCCTCATCTACTCTCAGTTAGCATATCTCACTTAAGAATGTAGCGCTCAATTCAAAGATTTATGAAAGGTTCGCTCATCTCTCTCAAAAGAATGTCGCGAGTACAGCTCTAAGTACCATATGCTTGTCCCTCATGTAGATCACCACTAATTTAAGCTCACTCGACTTGAAATCACGTAGGATTTTTTCGGAATGCAATAAAGGCTTTTGAACTAAGGTTGGATATGTTATGATAGAACGGCTTCATCTTTCCTTAAACACTCCATTTTCTCTTATCGGCTCATGTTTTGCCAACTCTTTGAAGCATTTTATTTTCCTTAGGGGAACTAGAGAGGCTTAACACCATTCTTTCTTGGTCATGATATTCATTTTCTCCTTCTTTGCTTTCTCCATGCTTTACATCTTTACTTTTCTTTAAATCCATTCAACTCTCAACTTATTCAACAACCGAGCCCTGGGCTAGACCTATATTCAGCGGGAGAGAAGAATCAGATAATTTTCTCATATGAAAATATAAGGACAAGATGAGTCAAACTTACCATGATTTTTGGCCTTCCACCTATATTTCAGGGACAACTCTTTCCACGTGCGGGTTTTGAGGGTAGTGATGTCCAAAATTTTCTGAATACATTGGTTAAAGCCCTCAACCATAGGGGTAACCCACTGAGTCACTAAGACAGGTAAAGGGAGAAAAATTAATAATGACGAGGAATGATCTTTGACAGAAGCAAAAGCAAACTATATACTTACGAGTGCGATTCAACAATTCCGGGAAAGACGGAGCCGTAGCCGGGATAATGTCACTGGTGGCAACTACAAAAAACCGGTCCATCCACCCAAGGTCGTTATCATGATCCATGTTGGATATCAATTCAGGGTGGCCCCACTTGCTAAATTTAATCATCCCCACACGGAAGATCTTGGGGGGATAAAGGCTCATCAAATGAGCTAGAGATAGTTCCTCCCTGGTTTCTTGGCGCAGGCGCCGAAGGTAAGCAATCATACACCACATTGAGGGACTCATATGCACCAAACATATGTGGTAGCGTAGGCAAAACTCCACAATAACGGAGTCAAGCTCTCCACTAAGAGAAAACATCCTCAAAGTGAAATACTTATACAACAACAACAACAACGACCCGGTAAAATTTTACTAGTGGGTCTGGGGAGGGTAGTGTATACGCAGACCTTACCGCTACCCCGAGGAAGTAGAGAGGTTATTTCTGAAAGACCCTCAGCTCAAGAAGACGAAAAGAGACAATATCAGTAACACTGAAGGAATACATATAGAAGTTCATAAAACCTTTCTTGGGTAAGGTTACCCGCTCCACCAGATCAGGAGCAATAATTTCTAAATTCTAGCAATGACAATCTTCCTTCACAGTGGGAATACTGGAAGGACGGATGGAAGAAGGATATCTGCTAACTGCCTATGTACGAGAGCTAGCAGAAGGAAATTTCTCTATCTTTAGTTGTGACAAGACTTCTAGGGATGATGGTGCTCAGTGTAGGAGCTGTATCTTCATCGGCTTTGTTTTTGTTCTTTGAGGAACTGATTTTTTTTTAAGAAGAAGCCAGTATATGTTATAGAAGAAGGAAAACTTTTCTCATATGAGGAGAATTAAAGGAAGACTGAAGAACAGAGTACAAATTGAATGAAGAGAGTTTGGAGAATTATGGGGTGTGAATAAAGGAAGTTGATGCGTATAAGTAAAGGTTTAGGCGGCTAAATTCGTGGCCATAAATACCTAGATAACCGGCAAAAGTTATGCTGAATCGTGGGATGACGTGTGTTTGGAGAATTAAATGCGGAGAAACGTGCGTCTAATCAATCGTCAGAAGCTTTACATAGGGGGTCAGAGAAATTTCCGCCAAAAACACAAAGTTATTCCACCAGAAAGCAGGGGGGACTATCTGTATAGAATAAAATAAGTAATTAATAAGAGAGTGACACGTGGAGCCGAAGGCAGAAGATAGTTGAAGTAGAAGACAATTGTTCCATTAGTCACTAGAAAGAATGATGCTCATAAAGATATAATAAATGTCTGCCACCTGATAGCATTTAATGGAGAATATTCTACAACATTTAGTACACTGGCCGCTTCAAATTATTTGCCATTCATGCCCGCTATTACACATTCTTCAATGTCCCTCATAATTGACATTAAAGAAGGGCATGATCCTAGGACCCTGTTTCCTAGGTGCAGCTATGACATTAAATAGTGAGCTATATTATCATTGTAACGGTCATAACTTTTCTGGAAAACTTACGCTATAATCTACTCAAAGCATTATACAATTTTATCTTCTTGCTTTTTGATTTCATTGTTGTTGTGCCTGGAATCCCTGCTCCCAGAACTACTATTTCTGCTATTTCATCTTCATCTCAAGACTAAATATTATGTATCTATTCAATTATTTTACTATTTCAGAATCGAATTAATTTACTTGTCTGGAAATCATGTATAAATTTAATTGTACCGTTTTACGGTTAAACAGACAGCTCCAATGTGGTGCCACCCTTGTAATTATTTTGTTGACTAATTATGTATCTGGTTAACCAAAAAGAAAAAAGAAAAAAAGAATCATAACTCTCATAGTTAAAATATTTCAAAATGACAGGTCAATGACATTATTTTTTGAAAGAGAGTATGCTTTAACTTTTTAATGTTGATGAAATTCTCTAACTACATAAGTGGGATCAAATCATCAGCAGTAAGCTGTATCATGCGTTTGAAAAAGATTTTAGTCACGCTTCGAAACATGNAAAAAAAAAAAAAAAAAAAAAAAAAAAAAAAAAAAAAAAAAGGAAGAAGAAGAATAGCCGTTTGGCGAAATTGCAAAAATCAGCTTATTTTGAAAAGTACTTTTTTTCAAAAGTACTTTTGGTAAGAAGCAGTTTGTGTTTGGCTAATTAGTTTGAAAAAAACTTCTGAGCAGCAATTAGTATTTGGTCAAACTTTAAAAAACTACTTCTAAGTGTATTTTTCTCAAAAGTGCTTCTCAAAAAAGTGTTTTTGGAGAGAAACTACTTTTTTCTGCTTCTCCAAAATTGCTTTTGCTTCTCCTCAAAAGCATTTTTTTTCCTTCCAAAAGCTTGACCAAATACCTCAATTTTTGACCAAAAGTGTTTTTGGCAAAAAAAAAAAAAAAAATATTTTTGGCCATAAAGAAGTTTGGCCAAACAGGCCAGAAGTCAAGAAGCTAAGGAACATCATTCCGCTGACACATCGGCTAGATCACAGCGAGTAATGATGCCAACGACTTAAATCCACTACAGTTAATTATACCACTAAAGGCTGAAATTTGAATCCAAACTTTCAATTATGCACATTCAAAAGTGATAATTGGTAACTTATCGTGTTTGGTGACAATATGATGTCCCCGGAATAATGCCGTTTTTGAAACGTTGAAGTTTGAATCTGTGTCTGAGAACCTGATGTTTATATCAATAATAAATGTCAAAATAGCACGGTATAACTAATTTTTGCACTGGTTAATTAAAAATAGTCAGCGTTTATCAAGTCAATAAAAAATAGTCACTATTTTGTTGCAATAGAGACCGGTCCCGTATAATATACGGGAGTTCGGTGCATTTGTGTACGAACTCCAGTATATTATGCTAGACCGATATACTTTGTTGACTCTTGTATAATATACGGGAGACTGGAGCACCGATGCTCAAAACTCCAGTATATTATACTAGACATTTATACTTGCTGGAACTCCAATATATTATGCGGGAGTTCCAGCATAATTATACTTGAACTCCCGCATATTATACGGGAGTTCCAGCATAGTTATCCTGGAACTCCCGTATAATATGCGGGAGTTTAAGCATACTTATGCCGGAACTCCCGTATAATATGCGGGCTTATTTTCCGAATTTTGAACAGTGTTTTCGTTCAGATTTATCTTTACATAAAAAGTGGCTAAAGTTCGATTACTTTTGAAACTGGGCTATTTTTGAATGACCAGTTGTAAATCTGGCTATTTTTAAACTTCTCCCATAATAAATGCATAACATATGTCTTGTTAATTCATAAATATTCTCACTTTAATTTAGCACTTAATCATAGTAAATTAGAATGATTTTGTAAATACTGAATACAGTTACCTTATTACCGTATTGCAGTGTTGCCAATTAGTGCTACTACAGAAAAATATTTCTTCCTACTCAATATTTATATTGAACCAAATAATTTAATTTTAAAAATTACATATAAAAATAAAAATATACATTGTATCACTTAATAATATTAACTTATTAATATTTGTATATATGACACATGTCTTCGCTAATTGATTTGGAACAAACAAAACTTTTATACTTTTAGAACTATACTCGTCTTGGGTATGCAAGGCTGATGCCGAAGGAACATTTTTAGCTTAAAGATGTTGCAGAATCAAACTTTAAGAGATAGACTATTCCATAAAAAAGAAAGAAAACACTTAGCCATATAGGAATTATTCTTGAAATTTCTTTTATAGTAACACTTAAGGGAGAACGGAAATAAAAATGGAAATCTTACCACCTCCATTTCTTTTAAATTTGTGTGGAAATGGATAGAAATTATGGACCTATTTTAAGTGAAGACCTAAGACCAGGGACAACGTGGAGAAAATGGAAGTTTCAAGATAGAGTTTTGATTCAAATGTTTATAAATTGTGATGCTACAAGGAGTATATCTGTCATACAATCCTGAAGACGTTGGTCGACCCAATATTCCCATTTTGCTGTTTCTTGGTGGACAAAATTTTCTAGGCCTAAATAGCAACGCGTAAACAAACATGATTGTACCAAATATTGAGGCGCCACAATATCTCTTTAGTTATATGTTGGCACTCAGCAGCGGATTCAGAATTTTAATGTCATGGATGCTCACCGATAAAAATTCTAATAAAAGAGGAAAAAGAAGTTTAGTTATGGGTGTTCGCTCAATATTTTTATAATTGCATATGTAAATTTACTAAATCTGGTTAGTTATAATGGGTGCTTGAGCACCCATAAGGGACAACGTGGATCCGCCACTGTTGGCATTGGTAGTGGCAAAATGATTAAAAGAAAAAACAGTAATCCATCCGTATTATTCATTAAAAAATAAATTGAATAATGAATTTTTTAAAAATATGTCAAATACGGGATAACAATCACATTATCCCTTAGAAAATGGATAACCAATGTATAACTAATGGATTTAACTTTTATATTCGTAAAGCTTTAAAATTAGGGGTTCGTTAAGTTTGGAAGACTAAGAATTCTACCAAAATTCATATGGTGTATATACATCAAATATTATACTTTTTATATGTATACATAAATAGTGAACATCCTTAACAACAAATTTCTAGCTTTGGCATTGCGTCCAATCATATACATAAATCATCAGTTTGATGCATATCCAAGAGTGACTAAACTACACATATAATTATTTTATTTTTTAAATGTAAATTTACTAAGTTCTAATTTAATGTTAATAAAAGAATAGTAGGTGAGGTGATAGTTTAGCCAAGGCTTCTTAGTCATCAACTTTAATGGAAAATTAAGAGAATGGTTGGCAGAGCGACAAAACGAGATCAAAGTTGGTACTAACAAAACCATTCACGCTGTTTCTCCGATTGTTCCAAATACAAAAAGCCAAAACTAAACTACAAATAACATCCCAACAAGTCATGGTGCTGGAAATGAGCTATATTTTTCTATGATTGGCGACTAACATATATGCACGATATGCCTTATTTTTTTAATAAAGGATAAGTACTACGCACGTATAAGTTGTACAACCTGGAGTGGACAAAGCCAACCCACTTCCCAGGAATCAAATTAGAGTACAGATTAATGCTGTACTGCTAAGTAATATATTTACTAGAAACTCAATTCCAAATTCTTCAATCCTTTTTACATATTGGGTGTCAAATGTTAGAAGAAGAAAAAAAACCGAAGCTAAATAAAATAATGACCCAGAAAACAACCCAAAACTAAGAAAAAGGGGAATTCTTTTCTTCTCCAAAAAAAGGAAAGGGGCAAAACAAACCAGCCTCAAAAATTAACATACCTGTAATCTCAAAAGTATGATTTGATGGTCAATAATCAGGCATGAGTTGAGTGATTTTGCCTTCTTCAGCATCCAATTTTTGCTCAGTAACTCTCAACCATATGCACACAGCAGTAAAACTTAGGACCAAACTCAAAAACCCACTTCCTAATCCGATACCTACAATAGCCAAAACGGATAACCCATTACTCTTTTTAGGTGGCAATGGGTACCCGTAAAGATCCTTATTCCCATCAAACGAACTGGCATTGAATCGGGGCAAGTTTCCGCTCCGGTTACCCAGTGACACCGGTATTGGACCCGACAATCTATTATTCGATACGTCAAACACAGATAGCCGCACAAGGAGACCCAGTTGTTGCGGAATAGGACCAGTGAACTGATTGTCATGGAGATCGATGACGTTAAGGTAAGCGCAAATGGCGAGCTGTTCAGGGATTGGGCCTGAGAGTTGATTAGCTGAGAGGTTGAGGACAGCGAGATTGACGAGGAACTGGAGTTCTATTGGTATTGGGCCGGTAATAGAGTTGGAGGAAAGGTCAAGGGCTTGAAGATTGGTACAATTAGATAAATAAGGAGAAATGGTACCCTTAAGGGAAAGATTTGAAAGGGATAGCTTGTAGATGCGACCATTATTACAAGTTGCCCCTTGTAGATATGAAGTGAACCCATCACATGGTTTAGCGAAAGAGGATTTAGTCCAGTTTTGAAGATTTTTCAAAGGGTCTTGTAAAGATTGACTGAGATGGGTCAAGCATATCTCATCGTTTGGATCTGGTGTACAAAAATGGAAAATAGTGGAGGTAAGAAGGAGCACAAGTAGGTTGCTCCAAATACCCATTTTTAGCTTACACCTATATATTTCCGAGAGCTTAACGAGAAAAAACTGTGCTTAAGAATGGAGAGAAGAGAGAGAAAGGGAGAGAATCAAGAATTTTGTAGGGGGTTGTGGCTCTCTTTTTTTTAGTCTTTCTGAAATTTGTGTAGTGTTGTCAGCAAACAACGTTAGCAGCGGCAGAGGCAGAGCCGCAGAAAGAGAGAAAAAAAGGAAGAGAAAGGGCTTGTGAACTATATTTGCCTTCTCGTTATAATAGCTGTGTTTGTTTAATGAAGAAGTGGGATCCTTTTCTTTTGGGAGAATATAATGAAAATAGGCGAGAAGTGAGAAGACGCAACAAAAAACAAAAAAAAAAAAGGAGAGATTTTCTGTTATTCCATTCTGCGACTGTTGATAGACTGTACCATTTAATTTATACTAAGAAAAAAACGAGTATGAGGAGGGAGAGAATTAATAAAAAAGTGTCGTGTTGGTTTAGGCTGTTTGCTGAGGAGGAAAGAATGAAGTATTTATATCTCTTCATTTATTTATGTCATACTTTATGTAATGGTTTCTGGCCAAATAAGAGAGAGAGAGAGCGCGCGCGCACTGAGGCTACTATGGCAAATCACCAGAAAAAGGATATATAGAAATTAAAGAATTGGAAGAGTGTTAGGTGAAAGTGAAAGGAGAAGCGAAAAAATGGAGGCACGAGAGGGAGTGGGTGTTGAGTTATTCACTCTTTTGTGTGTTGTGGAACACACTTGAAGGACTATGAAAACGACTATTCCATTTCTTGTCCTGTACCCACTTGACACTACATAGCTTTTTTCTCCTTTCTATGTATTTTTCAAAATTTTAGTTAGCTCACACTCAACATGAAATAGTCTTATTCTTTTTTATTTCTAAATTATTATATTTGTTGATTTAATAGATTTGACAAATGTTATAAAAGAATCTTATTTACTCCACGAAATCTTTTTTTATATCACATACGGAACATTATTGGCCTTACTCTCAATTGAGACTCATGATTGTAATTCACATGGTTAAATTATAGTCGTGATTCTTGTCCATAGATCTAATGAAAAAGACGCCCAAAAAAAAAAGAAGTGGAAGCATAACAGAAAATGATACAAGACTTACTATGCATTCGGTCTTACACAATTCAAATAAAGAAAAGACATGTTTGTATATAATTATTTATCACTTAAAAGCATATTAAGTGATATGTTTTGTTACTTTAAAAGATTGAATTGCTTAATTCAGTATAATTACGTGTGTGAATAAGTTTTCCAAAAAAAGAAAATGCTGCCCCAAAAAAAGAAACCTATCAGACCATTTCCGTTCCAATTTGGTTAAGCTGTTATGGCAGTGCTTAGGGATAAAAGAGAAAAGGAACAGAAAGGCATGAGTTATGTCATGGGCGGCTTTCCAGCCACGCCCCAGGACTCCTTGGACGCACCCTATAGCGTCCTGGTAAGCCTCCCAACACCCAGCACCATGGTCGGACCAAGAGACAAGCGCGCATGTGTCTCTTCGCCCCACCGATAGCCTACACCAGCGTCCAGCGGCTGTTAGATGCCAAAAGTGCCACGCGCACAGACAGTGCCGCTCGCACAGACAATGCCGCGTGCACAACTCATGATGATACCAACAGCGTCCCGTGCACATACTATGCGGCGCGCGCAGATCCCGATGCCTCGCCAGAGCCCGGCCGCAGGCAGACTCCAACAGCGCCGCGCGCACCAACAATGCCGCGCACAGACCCAGATGCAAAATACAAAGTTGCTGCCAACGGACCTGTTTCTACCTTGTATAAAACTAAGTCCTTTTTATTGTAAATATAGAGTAGTTTTATTTCATGCACTTCCATGATGTTTCTCTAGATTATTTAGGTCAATTCTTGTAACTTTGGTTTATTTTTTTAAGCATTATTAGGGGATTCAACCAATCAAACTTTCTAGCAAGCAAACATTTCTCTGTACTGGTGTCTCTCCCCCTCGACACCGCGTAGCCTTTTGAAATAACTTTCATTAATACAATCAAGCTTTCATTCTCAATTCTTATTTCTGTTTCCGTAATTGCTCTTGATATTGGATTTTTCGTACAGCACTGACAATCTCGTCTAGCATACGGATGAGACCTAAGTTGGCGGACAGCAATCACACTGACATCGGTTGCTTAGCCTTACGTCTTCCTTCCAAGTAACCTCAGGAAGACGTTGCGTAACAGTTCGTATCAGAGCCTAGGCTCGACATCGGATGAGGGAACACATTGCTAATACCACCATTTCTGACCATGGTAAATCATGGGGACCGCATTGCGGCCCATGAAGAGACGGTTGATGTATTATGGCCTATCGTGAATACGGTGCCTGAACTAAGAACCAGCCGAGTGCAAAGGTTGGACGACCTGGATCGCAGAATGCTCCAGGCTGAAGTTGACATAGCAAACATCAGTCGTGACTCTGAAGTAGACCGGCAAACGGTAGCGACAGAGGTAGCCTAAATTTATGGCAAATTTGAGGACCTCTGTCATGCCCCAACCTCGGGAGGGGCGACCGGCACTCAATCAAGTGAATCCAACTGAGCAAGCCTTACCGAACACTTTCTACCCCAAATCAATATGAATATGGAACCCATGCCTTTCATTAATTTAGACGAGAATACATGGTGCATACTACATCATTGGTTCATTTCATATCGTAAAGATTTACCGCACATAAGCTAGCTTCAAAGATTCTATAAGAGTTACAGTTTATAGAGATCACAAGTTTAGGATTACAACATATATAGTGGACTCCCCGAACACCCGTACATAACCCACACTAGTGTCTTTGGAGCCTCTAAAGATACAACAGATAAGCATAACTATGTCGGCAACAAGGCTCCGGCTATACCTTAAAAGTGGAAAGTTGTAATAACAAAAGATACACCATATAGCCCCATGGAAGAAAAGGGGCTCACCGAGACTTCAAGTAGAAAAATGCTCCGCTACACACGATCGGCACTATCCGCTATGGAGCCACCTACAATCATAATACGAATGTAGCGCCCCCGGCAAAAGGGACGTCAGTACATTTGAATTGTACTGGTATGTAGAACTAAACACCATTTTACTAGAAAGAACTATCAAACAGATACAAGCAAATAATATGGACAAATCAAAGAAACAATTAATATAATCTTTCATACAATTTCCACAACATAGATTAGGGCGTTTCTGCCACGTGTTCACCACTGTTCTCAATACCACCGCCATCTCGAGCGGAGTCTGGTCACGACCCGACCGGCTAGGTCACCTCATTGGAGGCATTACTCTCAATCCATATTTCATTTTCCTTATCCGGAATTCAATATCAGCACATTACCACCATGTGTGTGGCATGGTGTCAGATCAAGACCCGATCGGCTAGGTCGCCTCATTGGAGGCATTACTAGTCAAAAACTCCAAATCTTTACCCCACACATATCATAATAATTCATGGGCACTCATGGCCATCATCATCACATCGTTTTTCCCTTTTCAATATTCATTTTACAAGTTGTGATCATAGACACATATATCAAGGATAATTCAAGTTGCAATCACAGGTAAGTGAGCACATAGCTAGCATGAATAACTCTTTGTTTCAATGTTGGCTTATAGCCCAAGCATTTCAACACATAACAGTACTTTTCATCATTATCTAATTGTCAAGATTGGCACATTATTCACATTGAGGAACACCCTTCACAAATATGTATATAAATATGCAAATCAACTAATGCATAATAACAATCAATACACTAGCCAACTCAACTCTTACCATACTTTCGTAAATGACAACGGAGCTCAATTTCTAATAAAAAGAGGGTTTTAGCCATACATACCTCAATAAAGTTTTTCCTTACTCTTTTACAATTTCCTGAACTCTTAGCACTTCGATCTATTGAGTAAGAATTACAAATTAGATCGAGAATTAGAGACGAAACTGAAGTTCTAGCTTGGTTCGAGCATATCATCAAACACTATAGGTGCATCGTGATCTTAGCCCCTTTTTGTGAGGAATTCCTATCATTTTATACACCCAATTGCCTTCTTTTTAGTTTTTTACCCTCCAATACCCTATGGTGTGACATGCACGTAGATAATATCACTCTTATACTCTTGAATTACTTCTCTACTGGCCCCATGTATCTAAGTGTAGAAATAAGAGCTGAGGTTATGAATCTTACCTCTTGGGAATGAAAATTTAGGTGTCTTCACTTAATTTTCTTCAATGTTTTAGCAAGGCTCAAAGAGAATTTGATGGGTGATACTTTCCACCTCTAAGACCCTCTCTCTCTCTCTCTAAAAGTCTCGAAAGAATTGCTCAAAATGAGCTATAATATCGAATATATCGATAGGGAGGTCAGGTTAAAAATTAAAAAATTGGAGCCCCGAGTCAAATATGCGATCGCATTTGCGATCGCAGATTAAACATGCGGTCCGCATAATGGACCGCAAAATGCTCCCCAAAAACTAAACATTCTAACTCAGTCTGCGGTAAGAATGCGGTCCGCATTCATGTTCTGCGGTCACAAAGTGCACTGCAAAACTGACCCTCGCAAAATTTAAAGGAAAATATGCGACGATTATGCGGTCCGCATTTCGATTATGCGACCGCATTCTGGACTGCATTTCTTGCATTTGTGAATTGTTAACACATGCTCCTAACTTGGCACCACAGAATCTGGGTTTTTGAGTAGGGATTTCACGAGGCCTTACAACCTCAAACATGAGCGCGTTAAGGATTTGGCTAATAGAGAACAAAAGGCAGACAGGGTGACTGCCATGCAACAAACCATAGACAACCTGACAGGCCAACTCAATGTTGTCGATGCTGCTCTACAAAACCAAATTAAAGGTGCTGTAAACCTCGCCTCTGTGCCACAAAAGCTAAAAATTACACAACCAAAGCCATATGATGGAGCTTGGAATGCTAAAGAAGTGGAAAACTTCATCCTTGACATTGAAAAATACTTCGATGTTGTGGGTGAGTCGGAAGAAGCCAAAAAGGTAGCAACTGTTGCCATGTATCTTCAAGGTGATGTTAAACTCTGGTGGCGAGTGAAATACGAAACCATCAAGGCCGGGGAAGATACTCTCAAGACATGGGCAGAACTGAAGGCAGCCATACGCATGTAGTTCTTTCCCGAACACATGGAGTACGATGCACGAAAAGCTACGGGAGTGTAACGACCCGACCCGTCATCTCATGTATCTCCTCCCCTTTTTCCCCTTATTATGTTGCTTCATATTTCAATATCAGTATTAGAGTCGATCGGATGTATTTGAATTGGTTTTGGTTGAAAATAAGTCACATAGCCTCTTAGAAGGGAGTTTGTTTCAGAAAAGTCAACCGGAAGTTGAATATGTGGTTAGAGGGCTCGGATGCGAATTTCGGTGGTTCGGTTAGCTTCGGGAGGTGATTTGTGACTTAGGAGTGCGATCGGAATTGAATTTGGAGGTCCGGTGTAGAAATAGGCTTGAATTAGCAAAGTTGGAATTTTGGCGGAATCCGGTTGATAGGTGAGATTTTGATCCGGGAGTCGGAATGGAATTTCGAGAATTTCAGTAGCTTCGTTAGGTGATTTTGGATGTGCCTGCAAAATTTAAGGTCATTCGGACATCGTTTGGTCGGGTTTTTGATTGAATGTAGTTTTCGGAAGTTTTAGTTGAAACTTAGGCTTGAATCCGTCTTGAATTGATGATTTTTGTGTTTAAGGATGTGTTTTTATGATTGGAACAAGTTCGTATCGTATTTTCGAGTAGTTTGGTGGTTTTGGTTGAGGTCCCGGGGGTCTCGGGGGTGATTCCGGGGGTCAAACGGATCATTTTTTTTATGAAGAATAGGAGCAGATTTGCTGTCATGAAATTGCAATTATTTAAGGCATCGCGTTCGCGTGGGTGATGAACGCGAACGCGAAGAAGAAGAATGGGGGTCTGTGGATTGGCCTACGCGTTCGCGAAGGGTCTGATGCGAACGCGTAGAGGAAGAAAGCAGAGGCACGCGTTCGCGAGGGTGATCACGCGTTCGCGAAGAACGATTGGGAGGCCAGTGAATTTCCTTATACGCGATCGCGAAGGGTATGTCGCGTTCGCGTGAGTCCAGGTGCTTGTGCATCACGATCGCGAGCTGGAGATCGCGTTCGCATAGGAGAATCTTGGAATTTTAAAAGTTTTTCCATCGCGTTCGCGTGGGCTATGTCGCGAACGCGATGAAGGAATTAATGGTCAGGCAGAATCAGTTAAGTATCATTTCAGACGCTAGCAAA
>MU765747.1:140208-152165 GCA_026770625.1 Nicotiana glauca | reverse complement strand
CCCCCCCCCCATATTTTTCAATACACTCGCACTCTTCTAAGGTTGTCTGTGAGAATGTCTGCTTATGGGTCCCTACTTTACCCGTTCTCAATGGAACCTCAAAGTATTTGAACACTTGTGTAAGCAAGAATCCATAGGGAAGCCCGTGATTGCCAGCCTTGAAATCAACCACTTTCTGCATATGCTCAATCATTATGGCAGGCAGACTCACAAGGTGGAAACCGTCCAATTACTCTATTAAGAATAAATTAGATTTGGAAGTGATAGATCGTCATTCTGGTTGAGGCAACATGACTTTGTTAACCAACTCAAACAACAACTGGTAGACAGGAAGTAGTGCTTTCTTATGGATCTGGTCCCCTTTCTGATTGGAATTATCTTTCACCACTGCATTTCGGAAGTTGTACTTGCAAACATCTCGAACACTCGTCACTCCAACAATAAGAATCTTTCAAAATTTCTCCAAGCACTTGCACGTCAAAGACAATGTCCACACCATTGACCAAAGAAAACACATGGTCAGTATCGACTGAAAACAGACTGGCGAAGAAACTCTGGACCTCCTCCTCATACACTTTAGGACCATCTACGTAGAAAATATGCGTCCATTGTTGAAACTCCACCATTTCTAGAATTTGGTGCATTCCGGCCATTTCTAAGATTGTGGGGTCAAACGTACGCCCCAGTAGAACTTTCTAATTCCTCAGATGCTCAGAGCCCAGGCAGACCTTACTTCGTGCTTTCTTTCCAGGACTAGGTTCTTCAATTGTTTCATACTTGCGTTTCCTATACTTTTCTCCACTGACCTTACTTTTCCCTATGGACTTGACAAGAATATCTTAGACTTAGAAGTAGACCCTTTCTCCAGGGAAATAGACTCAACCTTTTTTGAGAATCGCCTTACAAGGGAACCGGGTTCCTCAGGAGTTCCTTCTTCCACCTTAATGATAGGGATAGATTCATCACCTACAGGTACACCATCCTTCACCAACTTTCTTCTTTTCTTCTTACTACTTTTCTTGCTCTTTTGGAATACATAATCGTAGGCCACTTTGACTTGAAGCCTGGTGGTAGGGCGCTTTATTTCAGACTCAGGGTGAAACAACCCTTCGCTTACTTATGAATGCGTCAAGGGCCATGTTGTCCAGTTTTTCATCATCAGTAGATTGCATCTCTGGTCCTTGAATTTCCAGGGATACAATATCGAATGCAAGAACAACACTGTCCTGGGGATGAGGCCCCTGACCTGGGTGCTCCTAAGGGGATCAGGTTCCCCATGGGAACCCCCAGTAGTGTATGCTACTGCATCTCCTTCAATTGCCATAATGGCCTATTTTTTCCTTACACTTTGTAATGCGTGTTTCGAGGAAATGACCGTATGCAATACCCCATCAGCGGATACCACAAATACAGTCTTTTCTTCGTCAACTGGTGTTTCCACAACCATGGAGTCAACTGTAACAATGGCAGATCCTTTTATGAACTCGGTATTTTAAACTTATTCTCCACTTAGGGTTTGACTGGTGTGGGCAACAGATGATGGAGGGAACGGAACAATAGTTTTAAGGGTTCTAAGTTGGAAAGAGGTTGGGAAACTAGGGAAGGTGTGACTGTAGTAGTAGGAGTGATAGAGGGTGATACAAACTTAGAGACAGTGAGAGGTTCCATAGACGGGTCAGAGATGGTTACAGACAAGGCAGAAAAATCGAAGGTTTTCTCAGCCATTAGGAGAGGTGGTGTGATGATCCTTTCCTTGTTGGGTGAGGTTAGAATAGGGATTATGGTTAAGAAAGGAAGAAGAGAGGGGTTTTTAAATAGAGAGGATAATTATGAAGGGAGAAGAATAGGTACCAGTTCTGAAACGGCAGTTGGGCGTGGAGAATTGTGATATTTCAGAGGGAGATGGAATGTTTGAATTGAAGGGAAGTGACAGTTGGATTTGAAAAGTTGATGATATGGCAGTTGTATTTTGTAACTTTTAAGACGTATATTAAAGGATGCATAGAACTACTAACCTTTAGTACTAAAACCTGGTTCTTGAAAAAAACATTTTCTTCAAGCTCCCTCATTTCTCTTTTTTATTTAAAACTCAATCCTCTTTTATCAGTTATGTACTGCATCTACTACTTCTATGATGCATAGTCGCATCAGCATACCCAATTAGATTAAAATTGTCACCTGATGGATAGTATAGCACCAGGTCATGCGTGCCTATGAGATATCTTAGTATTCTTTTGTAAGCCTTCAAGTGAGACTCCTTGGGATTTTATTGAAACATCACACACAACCCCACACCGAAAATAATATCAGGATGACTGGCAATGAGATAGAGAAGAGGCCCAATGATGCCTCTATACATTGTTTGATTCACAGGAGACTCAGATTCATCCATGTCTAGTCAGGTAGCAGTTGCAATGGGAGTGTCTATCATTTTTCATGCTTCCATGTCAAACCTCTTCAAGAGTTCCCTGATGTATTTATGTTGACAAATGGAAGTACCCTTTGGGAACTATTTCACTTGAAGACCCAGGAAGAAGTTTAATTTACCCATCATGCTCATTTCAAATTCACTTCCTATAAGTTTTGCGAATTCTTCACACAGAGAGTCAGTTGTTGCTCCAAAAATAATAAATCATCAACATAGACCTGAACAATTAGCAGGTTCCTTCCTCGTTTCTTTAAGAAAAGAGTTTTGTAAATTTTCCCTCTCTTAAAGTCGTTTTCTAAGAGAAATTTTGACAATCTTTCATACCACGCTCGAGGATCCTGCTTTAGCCCATACAAGGCTTTGTCCAATTTGAACACATATTCAGGGTGCTCATGACATTCAAACTCAGGGGGTTGCTTCACATAGACTTCTTCCTTAAGTAGTCCATTCAAGAATGCACTTTTGACATCCATTTGGAACAAAGTGAAATCCATATGAGAAGCAAAGGCGATCAGAATTCTGATGGCTTCCATGCGAGCCACTGGAGAAAAAGTTTCATCATAGTCAATCCCTTCCTCCTGATTGTAACCTTGAACCACTAATCTGTCCTTGTTCCTTGTGGTAATTCCATTCTCATCGATCTTGTTTCTGAATACCCACCGGGTTTTTATAATGATTCTATCTGGGGGTCTGGGTTCCATGTGCCAAACATTATTTCTCTCAAACTGATGTAGCTCGATTTATATGGATGTAATTCAATCTACATCTTTTAAGGCTTCCTTGATGTTCTTGGGCTCTATCTGGGAGAGGAAGGCTGAGAAGGCAAGTGTTTCTAGCTTTTGACCTGGTTTGAAATCCAAAATATAGAGGAGTAATTATGTTATCTATAGGGTGAGAACTTTGATGTCTCTAGTTAGATATTTGGGGTTCATTCTGAGAAGAAGACTGTATGTTTGGCTGGTTTTCCTCTATCATTCTCTCAGATGCCAGTGGAGTTCCTTGAACTGCATCAACCACTCTTTCTTTAGCTTAGGTGATTGTAATTGAAGTGCTTGGTTCTATTGATGATAAAGCCGCATTATCTTCCTTTGGCTCCTTGACTTGACTCATCAAGTCTGTCTTTCCATTAGTCATGTTAATGACTTCACCAGGGACAAGTAAGGGTTCTCCACCTTGATCTTCCACAACACTCTTCTCAAATGATGGATGAGATTCATCAAAGATAACATAGACACCTTTTTTAACATATTGAGTTCGCTTGTTATAAATCTTGTAAGCCTTGCTTTGAGAAGAGTATCCAAGAAATATCTCTTCATCACTTTTAGCATCGAACTTACCAAGCTGATCCTTTCCATTGTTGAGAACTTAGCATTTTCATCTAAATATTAGGTCAGCTTGGTTTTTCTTCCATTCAGCATTTCATACGGGGTCTTCTTTAGAATTGATCTGATCATGCACCTATTCACTAAGTAGCAGGCAGTATTGACAGCTTCAGCCCAAAAGTTCTTTGCAATTCCACTGTCAATCAGCATTGTTCTTGCCATTTCTTCCAGAGCTCTGTTCTTTCTTTCTACTACTCTATTTTGTTGTGGAGTTCTGGGAGTTGAGAAGTTGTGTGTGATGCCATTTTCATTGCAGAATTCATCAAATTTGACATTGTCAAATTCTGTCCCATGATCTTATCTAATGCATACAACTTTAGACTCCATCTTTACTTGGATTTTTTTCACAAAGGCCACAAATACTTCAACAACTTCACCTTTTGTTCTGAGAAATAGAGTCCATATAAATCTGGAATAGTCATCTACGATCACGAAAATGTATCTTTTTCCTCCTCTGCTTTGCACCCTCATAGGTCCACACAGATCCATATGCAGGAGCTCAAGCGGTTTTGAGGTGCTCACGTCCCTTTTTGCTTTCAAGGAGGACTTTACATGTTTTCCTCTGGCACAGGCATCACAAACCTTTTGAGTTTTGAATTGTGACATAGGTAGACCATTGACCAGGTCCTTCTGAATCAGTTTATTCAGAAAGGAAAAGCTTGCATGGACTAGTCTTTTGTGCCATAGTTCAGCATCATCGTCAACCGCCTTCAGACAACTCTGATCACCACTCTGTAAGGATTCAAAATCAGTAACATAGATGTTCTTGTATCTTTTGGCCACCAGAACTATCTCACCAGTCACAAGATCAGTGACTGTATATATTTTAGACAAGAACTCCACTTTGTTTCCTTTATCGCAAATTTGAGAGACACTTAGGAGACTGTACTTAAGTCCATTAACATAGTACACATTTTCAATAGAGTGAGTGACTGACTTCCCAACTTTTCCAACTCCAAGAATGTATCCCTTTTTGCCATTGCCAAAGGATACGCTCCCTTCTTGCAAGGAAAAAATTTTAGGGAGAGAAAGTCTATGGTGTTCCCAGTCATGTGTTTCGAACATCCGCTATCCATGAACCATTGTTAACCACTTCTATTCACTGTTCCCTACACAGGATATTAGGAGTTAGTTTTAGGCACCCAAACAAGTTTGGGTCCCTTGTAGTAACTAAGAGGATTAATAAGAGATATCTTAGTCCATGCAGGTAATGTGCGTCTTTTGTGAGTGGAACCTGGTCCCTCTTTTATGGTCACAATTTTAGCAGCCACTTTATCTTTTGATACTGACTGATTCTTGGCCTGGAAACCTTCCATGGAGTGCCCAGTGTTCCCACATTGGGTACGAGGCTAGTTATCAAATGCAGCGGTGCTCTTACTGTGAGGGTTGTAAGGATCTTTCTTTCTTGGAAACCCTGCTCCCCGCCCTTTTTCACTATCATTAGTGAACAAGGCCATGGTAGCTTCTACAGACTAGTTCCACTTTAGAGACTTTTAAAAATCATTCATTACTTTTTCTAGATTGGCTTGGAGGATCTCGTTTTTCTCAATTTCAGAATCCATCCTACATCTCAAGGCCTTCACCTCATCTTCAAGCCTAGAGTATTCCTCACTTACTATCTCATTTCCTCTTTTAGAGCTTTCTAGTTTTGACTCAGTCAAGGGCTTTGCTATTAGTTCCCTTTAGTAAGAAGTTTCTACCAAGAGATCACTTTTTTCTTTTCTAAAAATTTCAATGGCTTTTGTTTGATCAGTAATTGCAGCCACTAAGTCTTTTCTAATATGTTCAGATTCTTCTAGTTCTAAGAACAAGGAATCTCTATCCTCTTCTAGACTACAAAAGGCAGTAGTTAAAACATCAACTAAACACATAATTTTTTTTGGAGAATAGGAATTCAAATTTTTCTGAACATCCCTGAAGTTTACCTCTTCGTTGCCATTATCTTTATCATTGTCTGATTGAGCCATGAAATCAAGCGTTGAGTCATATCCAATCTCCTTCCTTTTAACTCGTAGAACTATCATTAGTATTAGATTTATCTTATTTTACTTGTATAGTTCCCTCATAAGCTATTTGCAAAGACTCCCATATTTCCTTGGCAGTGTCGTATGTAGAGATTCTGTCATTCTCTTTAGGTTCCAAACCATATACCAGAATTTTCTTGGCACGAAAATTCTTCTCCATCACTTTGTTGTCTGCTTCAGTATATTCTTCGCTGGTCCTTTTTATTGAAAATGGAAATTCATTTAGTATCTTGATTGGAACGAACGGACCATCGCAGATAACATCCCAAAGATCGCAATCCTCGTCCATGATGAAATCATGCATTATACCTTTCCACCACCAATAACATTTTCCATCAAAATTGGGTGGGCGGTATATGGAATGACCTTCTTCAAAATTTAGTCGAGTCGTCGTGAGGATCTTTCCTAGCTGTTAACCTGATAGGAGGAACCTTCTCTAATACCAATTGTTAGTTTGTATTGGTCCACCAAATCGTAGAGTACCTGGTCCTCTACAAGTTTCTGCTGAGAGCACTTAGTAAAGCAGTAAGTAAATGAGGTGGAGGATTTTTACGTGGAAAAATCCCGCACAAGGGGATAAAAAAAACCATGACCTACACCTATAGGATTTTAACTTTACTAACTTGTAATCTTACCTATTACAATCAATTTTACAATACTTCCTATTGCAAAGGATTTACTCAACTAACTTGTGGTACCTTTACCACAAGCCACTTTGTGACTATCCTAGTTACAAAGGCTTTTTCTAACTTGTGGTGCTATCACCACAAGCCACTTTGTAATTCTACGATTACAATGACTTTTCTTTATGACTAAATCTAGCCACAACCTAAACTCAACGAGTCTAAGGATTTACAAAAGGATTCCTAATCAGTATGCTTCTAAGTAAGCGATTTAGGAGATATCGTAGGTAAAATAACAAGGTTACAACTCAACTAGGACAGCAATAATCAATCATTTAGGAACTGGTCCGTAGTGGCGTTCAACCTTGTTCTTCAAACTTAAGAGGATGATCTTTTTCTGTTGTTGCAAAAGGCTTGAATGAGTAACAGAAACCTTCTAGTGACGTTTTTGTGTAAAGCCCCTTTGGTACATCTTGATAACATCACTTGAAATGATGTGAGTACTTTGTTTGGTTAGATAATGAGTGGGCTGACAGTGTGGTGCAGTGCGACAGAAACAGTGTCGTCAATCACTTCAGTTCCAGCTGTGTCCAAATGACTCTTTACTGCTATATAAGAACCACAGGAGCATCAGGTCCTTGTTTGGTTCCTAGCTCCTAAATCTGTAGCAGTTCATCTTTTATTGGAGTCCATTGACACTTGAAACAATCCAAAGTAGGTCAGGTTCCCTAACTGGTTCTTATCAGAAAGTTTGTTAGATTATCAAAACATAAGGCAAGAGTATTTAAGATCTATCGATTATCTAATTATATTGTTCTGTAGTAAAATGTGGAGGCTGTAGTGGGAAGATAGGTCCTTTAAATTCATTTGTAGGTTGATTCCTTCCTCCTCTTGCATCAGGAGGTCTGGTACCTCCCAAAATCACATTGTGTGCAGAGTTGTCTCCAAACTTCTTTCTGAACTTGAAATCCTTTGGATAGCCAATCAACTTAAAGCAACCATCTCTAGTGTGGTCCTTCATATTGCAGTAGTCACACTGGATATTGTAATTCATTTTGACTTTCTGAGCAAAATATCCTTTTGTGCTTAGCAGGGCTGTCATTTCAGCTTTGTCTCCACCAATTTTCATACTTGCTATGCTTCTCTAGCTCTCTCTTTCAACCAAGATGGAGTAAGCTTTGTTCACTGTTGGAAGTGGCTCCATCATCATGATCTGTTCACAAGCATGTGCATATGTCTCGTTTAGCCCAATGAGGTATTGCAACAACTTTTGCCTCCATATGAAAGTTACATTATCTCTTGACTTTGGACAATTGCATCCAAGAACTGGTACTAAACTGTCAAATTCTGCCCAAAGTTCCCGTAATTTGGAGTAGTAACTCGCAATAGAACTGGTTCCTTGATTCACTATGGCTATTGCTTTATGTAGCTGGAATATTCTAGATCTGTTTACTATGTCGAATCTCTCCTTTAAATCTCTCCAAACAGCACATGCATTTGAGGAATATACGATTCCACTCAGTAAATCCTTCGAAACAAAATTCATTATCCAACATAGAACGATCGCATTGCATTTCTCCCACAGATCTGTGAAATTTGGACCATAACTTTCCTTTTTGCAGGTGCCTTCAATGAATCCTATCTTATTGCATCCTAGGGTCGCAATATGCATTTCTCGACTCCATATGGAATAGTTCTCAAATCCTATTAGTTGCAGATAGATCAGTATCGCTCCTTAATTATCTGTGGAATGCAAAAAAAAGAGGATGATTATGGCTGAATTTCTCAGGCAAAGTGTTGTCTGTTGTTTCCACCACTATCAAACTCAGAGATCTTCAAGTCGTGCCCTAGAAATCGAAGAAGCTATCTCCCAAGTCAAAGCTGAAAACTAATGAATTTAGATAATTAGGAACTTTAACGACCATAATAATGGCCTCATAGCTCTAATACCATGTTGAATTAGGAGGTGACAGCCATGGAAGCTAGCTTCTTAAAAGAAGAAATGAGAGAAGAGAAAGGATATGCGGTAACCGACTTTACTGTTTTATTGAAATCTCTACATGGCCCTCTTATATTTAATACTAACTAACTACTCTAACTAATGACAGCTAATTACATTTGTACTGCTCATTTAACAAATAACTATAATTTCTTATCTCCTAACTGACTAACCACTACACGTGCTCCTCGTGTCTAAGTTATCCCCTTCTCAACACATCCTTTAGTTCATTTCTTGTAAATCCATTCTGAGTAGCGTTTCTCTGAATTAATGATGTGTTTTTTTAAAAGAGTTTCTTTTTCTTATTATTTCTTTTCTTAGAAAAAGACTTACACAAATTAACTTCATTATTGTACCCAATTACTTACTACTTGCTTCTATGTTCAACCAATATCTAAGTAGGGCTCACACATATTGCATGTGACTTTTAGTGAACAGTTTAAAAGGCAGAAATTGAGAAGGAGATAAAAATAATGAAGCAGCCAAAAAAATCTCTCTGACATTGTTGCTTGCTGCCGAGCTCTTAGCAAATACTGCTGTGAAATTGTGGCCAATATTACACCCCTCCCGATCCATTTTAAGTGATTTTTTGACTGTTTTTATACATATTAAGGAATTCACCTTTTAGCATTTTATAAAAATAAAATTGACCATATTAACATTAATTTATTTATTGAAAATATAATAAATACTCCTAGGCTCTTTACTCCAAAGGAAACTATGGAAAAAAGAAGTTAATTCTTTCTTAATATTTGAAAAAAATTAAATATTGTGGATAAAAAAAGAGGCCAAAAAATAATTTAAAGTGGATCGGAGGGAGTAGTTATTAAAAGAAAATTTTTTATAAAGTACTATCTTTTAGTGGTAATTAGCTATCTATAGATATCATTTGCTATATTACTGATTACAGATACATTTTCTATTGTAGCAAAAATAGGCGTGAATCAAGGAAGTCCAGCTAATCAGTTGTTGTATTCTACTGTGTTTATGGCGTGAAACATGAGATTACAGCTGGACAGATTATTTATATTCGACTAATATAATTCAATTAACATAATTAACTCCTAATATAACTTAACAAACTCAATTATAGCACATAAATTTTTTTATTTTCACTTATATAAAAGATTCTCAACCGAAAAATACCCCAAAAATATAGAAATCTTCAGAGAAATTATATAATACATCTAAATATATAAATTATAATAATTTAAAAAAAATATATGGATACATTCATGGCATAGAACGAGTCAGTGAATACAATGAAATACATAGAATACAGCGGGATATATTGAAATACAATAAAAAAAAAAGACAGTGAATACAATAAAATACATCGAGATACATTGAACTACAATAAAAAAAAGATAATGAACACAATAAAATACATGAAAATGCAGCGTAAAAACCAAGAACCAGCAACTCTTTTCATCGCAAAACCATAAACCCAACAGAACTTCGTCCCTCGTATTGTCTTTCTCTGACTCAAAATTCACTGTCTCCAAGTTTTATGAAGATGAAGAACAAGATTTCGAGCCATATAAATATGAAGAACAATATGGTTGTAATTTACAGGGAAGCAGAAGAGAAAAGGACACTGATTGAAGCAAATCGAGGCCAAGATTTTCTACAAGTAGAGGAAACTGTGCAAAATTTTGTGAAACTGGAATTTCCAAAAAGTTATTGGGATTCTTGGGCTCTAATTACAGCCATTTTGTTCTTCATCTTCATATTGTCTTCGTCTTCATATTATCTTCATCTTCGTCCCTCATGAATCTTCATATGGCTCGAAATCTACTGCGTCCTCTCTTTTTTTCTCTCTATTTTTTGTATTTTGGACCTCCTTTCCCTTATGTTAAAGATCTGAAGGGTCATTTAAAAGTGTAGGTGGGAGGGGAGAGCGTGGGATTTTTGACTAATGATAGGTGATACGGGTGAGAGAAATTTTGAGATTGAGCTCATGTGTTTAGAGAATGGGGGATGAGAATGACATGTATTAAACTAGAGAGAGAAAGAAAATAGTGTAACTGAATAGCGTATTTAGTGGCTTAGGGGTAGGAGGTAACCAAAATTAGATATTTTGCTATAAATATTAAAATATATCTATAGAATATAATTTTTTTAAAATAATATTTATTAAAAATAAATAAGGTGTTAACCTTTGCTATATGAGGTAAAAATTTCTTATTGAAAGTATTCCCTTTGGTCCACAATAAGGGATCTTTTGACCTTCGACACGCCCCTTAACAAAATATCAATTCCTAGGGTAAAAAACAAATATTTTGACTAAATTATCCATAATTAAAATTTGCATATTGTTCACTTGACACATTGGAATATGTAAATGAACACAAATTTGAAAAATTAAAATTAATTCGTTCTTGATTATGTCAAAAAAAATATTTATTTTGAACCAAAGTAATAAGGCTGAAAGGTCATTTATTATGGACCGTAGGAAATACTATTAATATATTTTAGGGGATCAATTCTCACTATCATCTTACTTAATCCCATAATGTAATAGAATTTTCTGAAAAGCAAAACTAGCATGATATTTTGTTTTAACCTAAATAGCAGTTCACTCAATTACTTAAACTAAGAATGCCGATGAATGTATAGTATATACACAATAAGTGTATAATTATGCATAATCAGTATATAATTTATGCATATTGACTAAAAAATAATAAGAAAATGAACGGCTACTTATATTATTACAAAAAATGGAAAGAAATTCAAAAATAGCCAGATTTACAAGTGGTCGTTCAAAAAAAGCCTTGTTTCAAAAGTAATCAAAATTTAGCCACTTTTCATGTAAAGATGAATCTGAATGAAAACATCGTTCAAAATTCGGAAAAATACTCCAACATAATATATTAGAGCTCCAGTATATTACACTGGAACTCCAGTCTAATATACCGGAGTTTCAGTATAATATACCGGTCCAGCATAATATACTGGAGTTTGGAGCACCAGTGCTCCACTCTCCAGTATATTATACTGGAGCCAGCAAAGTATATCGGTTCAGCATAATATGCTGGAAGTTCATACACATGTGCACGAACTCCAGTATATTATGCTGGACCGGTCTCTGTTGCAGTAAAATAGTGGCTATTTTTTATTGACTTGGTAAACGCTGGCTATTTTTGAATGACCAGTCCGAAAACTGGCTAGACCGTGCTATTTTTACCAAAAAATGACTTTTCCGTATTTTACCCCGAAAGGAATTAGGTAATGGAACATTTAGGCATTAGCCCACCGAGTCCAGAACCTAAATATTATATTTTTGGACTTAAATTATATTAATAAGTGTTTAAAAAAAGTTACATATCTATATAAAGTGTTCAAATACAAGACGTTATACCTTAACGGTAACTTTTTTCGTTAAGGTATAGTGTCTTATTTTAGACGCTATGTTGACTGACCATTTGACGTGACTGCATAGCGTGTTCATTTTATAAGTTTTACATAGCGTTTAAAAAAAATGTTATACCTTAAATT
>MU765747.1:129753-139788 GCA_026770625.1 Nicotiana glauca | reverse complement strand
CCCCCCCCCCCCACTGCTCGTGATTAAAAGAAAAAAAAGTTTTGTGGGTCCTTCCCGTCACAAAAAAGGTGAAGAACGTAGGTCCCACATCGTATTGGAGCATTATATTATTGTGATTTAACTGCATTGTCTTCACATTTTCACACAAAACACTCACTACTTCGGGTATTTCGATTTATTTTATGTTGAAACTTATATAATAATATATATTAGTTGATTGAATGTGTTACAATGTCGTTTTATGTTTTATTTGCGAAACTAGTATGTTATATTTATTCAGACTTAGATTAATGTGTTCTAAAATAAATGTAGAATTGAGATTTAACTGTTTATGGTAGTATCCGAATTTAGATATTAGTATTTCCATGTCGTTTTATGCATTATTTGCGAAACTAGTATGTTATATGTATTTTTGTGAGTTTTATGTGATTAAAATGTATTTGTTATTTATATTTAATTTATTTATTAGCATGGTAAAATGTAGGAACTTTTAGTGTAGTAAAGCATATAGTGTTTTAGCGTAGAATCCCTGTAGTTTAAGTATTTCATATATTGGTAGATGAAGATATATACTTTGTATAATTAAATAATCAAAATATTGAATTTGACACACATAAATATTCATGATAGTTTGTTGCTACTGGGCATCAAATATCGAGCCTGGAACCCAATAGATATATATATATATATATATATATATATATATATATATATATATTTAAGAATTTAAATTATAAAACAAATACACAAAAAATAATCAAAATATTAAATTTGACACACATAAATATTCATGATAGTTTGGTGCTACTGGGCCTCAAATATCGAGCCTGGAACCCAATAGGTATATATATTTAAGAATTTAAATTATAAAACAAACACACACAAAATAATTAAAATATTGGATTTGACACATATAAATATTCATGATAGTTTGGTGCTACTGGGCCTCAAATATCGAGCCTGAAGCCCAATAGGTATATATATTTAAGAATTTATATTATAAAATAACACACACAAAATAATTAAAATATTAAATTTGACACACATAAATATTCATTATAGTTTGGTGCTATTGGGCCTCAAATATTGAGCATGGAACCCAATAGGTATATATATTTAAGAATTTAAATTATAAAACAAACACACACAAAATAATCAAAATATTGAATTTGACACATATAAATATTCATGATAGTTTGGTGCTACTGGACCTCAAATATCGAGCCTGAAACCCAATAGGTATATATATTTAAGAATTTAAATTATAAAACAAACACACACAAAATAATCAAAATATTGAATTTGACACACATAAATATTCATGATAGTTTGGTGCTACAGGGCGTCAAATATCAAGCCTGGAACCCAATAGGTATATATATTTAAGAATTTAAATTATAAAACAAACACACACAAAATAATCAAAATATTAAATTTGACACACATAAATATTCGTGATCGTTTGGTGCTACTGGGCCTTAAATATCGAGCCCGGAACCCAATAGATATATATATTTAAGAATTTAAGTTATAAAACAAACACACACAAAATAATTAAAATATTAAATTTGACACACATAAATATTCATGATAGTTTGGTACTACTGGGACTCAAATATCGAGTCTGAAATCCACTAGGTATATATTTTGTTCAATTAAATACTCCCTCCGTTCTAATTTATGTGAACTTGTTTGACTAGGCAGGGAGTTTAAGAAAAAAATAAAGACTTTTGGAATTTGTGGTCCTAAACAAGTTCAGATGGGGCCCATAGTATTTGTGTGGTTATAAAAGCTTCTCATTAAGGGTAAAGTTGTAACTTTAAGCTAAATTGTTACCAAATTTAGAAAGGGTTCATTCTTTTTGGAACGGACCAAAAAGAAAATAGATTCACATAAACTGGAACGGAGGGAGTAATAAACATATAATTAATGTTGTTGAATGAAAAGTTGACGACTTGGACACGTTGCCTATACATCCCGGCCCTTTCTCTTGTGAGTTATTAGTGCTTCAGGGCGATCATAGGCCCGCCATATATCGGAGGGAGAGTTATTATCCCAGATACTCTGTGCTAGGAGAGTGAACGAACTGTGGGATTTTCTGAGGCCCAGAGATCTCCACGAGCGTGTAGTCCATCACCTCCAGGCTACAGGATTCTATAGGATTATTGAGATCGAGCGGATACAGGTTGACTGGCTTTGATCACGGCGTTGATTGAGCGGTGGTGACCGGAGACGTACACTTTTCACCTGCCCATTGGCGAGGCTACCATCACGCTGTAGGACGTGGAGGTTTTATATGGCCTGCCCGTTGATGGCATGGCCATTTCACTACCTATTGCCATGAGATCTATGGTGCGTGATGCTTATTTGGACATGCTGCAGCAACTCACGAGTTTCAGTCCACAGGACGAGACTACATCGTCAGGTGCCAGTCGGTTGACTTGGACACCTATTAGACAATAACTGGAGTTACTCCACCTCGATATCACCGATGATACAGATGAGGTACATATCACCCAGTATATGAGGTTGTTGCTGCTTCTTCTATTTGGAGGTGTCTTATTCCCGAACACGTCGGGGAACCTAGTCTGTCTGAGATTTCTTCATCATCTTCAGCTGCTAGATGAGTTACCCTATTACAGCTGGGGTGCTGCTGTTCTCAGCTACATGTATAGGCAGATGTGTCGTGCGAGCATAGGCACTCAGAGAAATGTTTGTGGTTTTATGCCGCTTCTACAGGTGACACCATATTCAAAATCAGTCCCAACTCTACCTAGTTAGAGTTTATCTTAAACCTTACGTCAACTTTGCATGTTAGGTTTGGGCTTAGGAGCGAGTCTTTCAGTTTCAGCCACCTCGACCACGATTACCTCCTAATGTACCACCTCTCTTTCTCTCTCTATCTAGGAGGTGGGTTCTCCGGCGTACACTTTCACGAGAGTATGATGCTCATCATAATCTCCCCTTCTGCAGGGATGTGTTAGATCTGTTGGAGGGTGCAAAGGTAAATATGTAACTAAACTTACCTGGTATAGATTAACTTAGTGTTGCGCATACTCACGTTTCATGTTCTTATTTGATAGTTCATCTATACACCATACATCGACGAGTTGATAGCTTCCCTGCCAGCTTATTGCTCAGCCGACCGATTGATTTGGAGCACTTCTACCCCACTCATATGCCTTGATATTGTGGAGAATCATGCCTCGAAGCGGGTACTTCGGCAGTTTGGCCGCTCGCAGTATATACCAAGGGGGCCTATATGGGAGCCTACGCATTATCAGAGAGATGATCGTTGGACGGCGGATGACGCATTTATGGCATGATTAGCAGCGCAGATCCATATTTGGGACCATCGAGATCAGATTATTCTGCCCCCACCTACACAGATGCAGGAGGTGGCTATCCAGAGATATATGTCCTGGTAACATCACGTCACCTAAATTTTTATCGGGAACCCTATTCATTAGGCTGGCGGTCAGTACATTCCATACGCCGAGCGACACTAGGCACTAGTATATTTTCTGTTATTATTCATTATACTATAGTATTTTAGTGCAATATATATAGTTTAGATTTTATACGTTGTCCAGGCTATTGGACTACATACAGTCTATCAGATGGGACTGTAGATGCTAGATTACGTCGGCGATCCTACGGTCGCCTTGCAGGATTACAACCGTCGATTCGTAGAGTTGGCTGCCCGAACACTGCAGCGAGCCTGGGAGGATCAGTGTTTGGCACACATGTCTGATTATATGGAGCCAGAGCATTATGATCGAGGCCCTGGTGTGGCACGAGGTGGTGGTGCCGGACGATGTGGCGGTGGGCGGAGAGGAGGTGGTACCCAGCAAGGGGGCATTGAGGCCCTTGATGATTATGTTGCTGCCGATATACCTGGTGGCTTGCATGAGACGGACATGCCATCGTACAACCTTGGGATTGATCTCGCTCTAGGGACTTTGCAGGTGACCCCGTCAGATCAATTATTGATCACGGGCATGAACCTTTCTAGAGTGAACTGGGATACATACTTTTCAGGCCCGTCTACTGTTGCTGAGGAGCGGCCGACCCAAGATTTACATAGTGGGCACTGACTGAGTTATGGTTCGTCATCATAGGCACATGTATGGTTTTCATTGTATTGAATTAGATTTTGTGTTCATTTTCCATAACTTTGTTAATTTCCTTTTTAAGGCTGAACGCGATGTTGACATTGCTGCGACAGATGCTTACATTCATGAGCCCGACGAGATAGTGGTACGGCAATTTAAATTGTTGTGAGTCATTATATACTTTGATATACTAAACTTTTTATTCTTATGTAGGTTTCTACTGGACTGATGGCCCCTTCTACTGATCCTGTCAGCACCACTGATGATCATGCAGCAGCGCATCCGGCTATAAGGAGGCGACTTGATGCTGACGATCCTGATAGAGTACCCAGGCGGGATGGGATGCGCCTCAGGCCAGCGGCTACATTGAAGCACACTGGATACAGGACACATTGATTTTATTCTTTTTTTTTGTATTTGATGTAAATAATATTTTTGTATATACATTAACAACAACTTTTATATAATATGTGCATTACTTTTTTATTTCTCCGTTAATTAGCTAGTTTCGTATTACAACACAAACACAAGTCGCAAGAACTTAAATTCCATTACAATAAACAGAAACACAAACATAGCAACTTATAACTAATAAAAATTGTCAGTTTAATACTACAAAACGAACACCAATACATCAACTTATGACTGATAAAAATACACGACACATGAAAAATAAAGATAAAGTGATACAATAAACACATACATTTAGTCCCTGTCGCCCATTATTCTCTGTTCCAACCACTTAAATTATTTTTCCGGCTTATTCTTTTCTTTTTCTACCTCTTTAAGTTTCGTTTCAACTCCACAACCTCTTTTTTAAGTTTTTTTTCACGTTCTCACTGTTTTAAATACAAATCATTAAGGACGTTCAACAACTCTTTGTAGTACTCCCGATGACATGGTTCATCAATTCATACCTCAAAATCGCAAACACGTTCGCGGGAACCCTATAAAACTTGGTCATACATTCCTAAAAGCGGCATCCAGCTTTACCATTATCCCAACAACTTTGCATCTGGCATTTTTTTTCCGCACTTGCACCTTGGTACATGAAGAGGTTGAGATATTTTTGTGCTAAAAAAACTTGCTTTTCTTGCAAGATTTTCTATTAGTTAGTAGTTGAGCGCAGAAAATATGTAGAATGAGCTCGTCATTTATAGGCAAGACAAAACACATAACGTAGTATTTAAATGCGCTATATATACACATAAAGAACTCTTTGACCACGCTATATACACACATAAAGTAATATTTGACCACACTATGTGTTGCGTGTTAAAGGTTCTGATAGGTACGAAACAACTTTATGCCATTTGGACAGCCTTTTCAGTTCGACAAGACAACACACATAACGTACTATTTGACCATGATATATATAGACACAACATAATATTTGACCACGCTATGCTTTGCGTGTTAAAGATTTTGACGGGTATGAAACAACTTTATTTCAGTTGGGCAGCCTTTTCAGTTCGACAAGACAACACACAGTTATAAATTAATCAGATTTATGAAAGTTCAATGTTGTTTCTAGTTCTTCCGAATATATAATTTTTTTTATTATCATTAAAAAACTGAAATAAAAAAATTCAACTCATAATTAACAAACATTATTTTATTTTATAAATCTTGCAACATAAACATAGCAACTTAACATAATTAAAATTAAGTACAATAAATAAAAATATACGACACGGAAAACATAAAGATAAAATAATACACTAAACAAATACATGTCAATATTTAGTCTGTACCACCCAATATTCTCTTCTCCACCACTTAAATTGTTCTTCCAGCTTATTTTTTTCTTCTTCTACCTCTTTAAGTTTTGCTTTCAACTCCGCAACCTCTTTTTTACGATTTTCTTCACGTTCCCACTGTTTTGAACACACATTATGAAGATGATGCAACAATACTTTGTAGTATTCCTGATAACAGAGTTCATCAAGCCATACCTCAAAATCGCAAGTAGGTTCATCGAGAACCTTATAAAAATTGTTCATACAGTACCAGTAGCGGCGTCCAGCTTCACCATTATCCCAACATCTTTGCGTCATGCATTTTTTTCCACACTCGCACCTTGGTACATAAAGAGGTTGAGCCATTTGTCCGTTAAAAAAACTCTATTTTCTTAAAAGATTTGGTATTATTTATTGATGAGCACAGAAAATATGTAGAATGAGCTCGTTATTTATAGGCAAGAGAACATATATAACGTACTATTTAACCGCGCTATATACACACGTAACGTAGTATTTGACCGCGCTATGTGTTACGTGTTAAAGGTTCTGACGGGTACGAAATACCTTTATGTCAGTTGGGCAGCCTTTTCAGTTCGACAAGACAACACACATAACGTACTATTTGACCACGCTATATATAGACATAACGTAATATTTGACCACAGTATGCTTTGCGTGTTAAAGGTTCTGATGGGTACGAAACAACTTTATATCAGTTGGGCAGCCTTTTCAGTTCGACAAGACAACACACATAACGTACTATTTGACCGCGCTATGCTTTGCGTGTTAAAGGTTCCGACGGGTACGAAATAACTTTATGTCAGTTGGGCAGCCTTTTCAGTTCGACAAGACAATGCACATAACGTACTATTTGATCACACTATATATAGACATAACGTAATATTTGACCATGCTATATATAGACATAACGTAATATTTGACTATGCTATACTTTGCGTGTTAAAGGTTTCGACAAGTACGAAACAGCTTAATGTCAGTTGGACAAGACAACACTTATATATAAAAAAACAAACATAATTAAAATTAAATTAATTAGCCTTATGATATTTCAATGATGTTTCCAATTCTTCCGAATATATAATTTATTAAAATATCATTAAGAAAAATAAAATGGAAAAGTTCAACTCATAATTAACAAACATAATTTTATATTATAAAACTTGCAACATAAATATAGCAACGTCCTATTATAACATAAACTCAGTGATACTTAGGCATAATAGAAGAAGGACCACCAAGATCTTGAGTACTATTGCCACCCAAACCAGCCGAAGGACATTTTTGACGGTCGTGTCCTGTTTGCGAGCATATACCATATATGCGTACATAAACGGTATCACTAACATCTATTTGATTTCGTTTATGCGTTCTCTTCTTCACCTGTATTCGGTGTAAATAGGACTTATTACACACCATTTTAAATGATTCAAGCGACCAATAATGCTCAGCACCCACTGGTTGCAACTGCCCACTATATGTGTTTAGGTACTTCGAAACACTATATTGTTCATCAACATAGTTGGTTGCACCTAAACCAACTTGTTGAAAGCACTTGATGGCATGTGAGCAAGGCATGTGGTAGATGGACCATTTCTCACTGGAACATAACCTTGTAGATTCATTTACAGTATGTACATTATTACCCCGATTTTGATGGATAGCGGTGCGAACTTCAAAAATATTTCTTTCTTTATCATACTGCAAAAATGAATGGCAATGTGCTCGCCATCTATATTTCTCAAATTTCTTCATCAGCACTGGCATAAATTTAATACCCCTTTCCATCAATAACGTTGCAGCTGCAGACCTTTCAATATACCTCTCCGCCATCTACTTGAACGACATTCGCACCATGGCTGTGATAGGCAATCCTCTTGCCAACTTCAATAACCCGTTAAAAGACTTTGATACATTTGTAGTCAGAGTTCCCCATCGTCTGCCACCATCCACATGCAAAATCTACTTTTCAGGGTCATATCTCATTAACCAACGATAGGCTGCCTCATCTTCTTGCCTGATATATTCCATGTGCCTCCGGAATTTATGTTGTTGGTGGTCTGTTACTGCCATCCACATCAAATCATGCAGATCCTTGTTGGGATATGCCCTCTGGAAATTGCCTTTAAGGTGCCTAACACAGTAACGATGGTAGGCATAAGTTTCTTGCTATGCAGGCAAGTTCTCCACAGAATTTAAGATACCACCGTGCCGATCAGACATTAGATAGATACAGGAAAGCTATTTGACAATGTGCTCTTTCAAGTGGTTCAAAAACAGCATCCACGTCTCTTAGCTTTCATTGGCACAACTAGCAAAAGCTAGAGAAAATATTTGTCCATTAGCATCTACTGCCACGGCTATCAACATCTTGATATCGTACTTTCCATAGACATGAGTGTCGTCTATGGATATTACGGGCCGATAATGCGAAAAATCATCAATTGCTGGTTTAAACGCCCAGAACACGTAATTGAATATATATTCTGGTTTCCCCTGACTCCGCTCAAGCTTCCATTCAACAACCATCCCGGGGTTAAACTGTTGTAGTGCAGCCATGTACCTAGGTAGATCTGCAAATGACTTATCCCAATTACCATAGACTATTTCAAACGCTTGTTTGCGCCTGATATATGCCTTTCTTTTAGTAATGGCATGGCCATGTTCCTGGTGGACTGTTGTAATGCACTCTTTGATTTTATACCTTAAAGATGCTTCGATGTGTGGAATAAGAACAAGAGAAATCAAGTCAATATCCAAGTTGAAGTGATTCTCAGTGAATGTGTCCATTTCGCATGTATGGGTGAGAATGTATTTACCCACTTTCCCCACAGACCGGTCTTCTTCTTGCTCGCACGCAACATCCAATGACATGGCCAAAACCACCTGCGACAAACAACCTTGTATACAACAGGACTTGATTCCCATACCGTCATCTCACGACACTCTTTTACGTTGTGTATTTTACATGCCTTGCTTCGGCGCGCTTTATCAGGAAAAAGCATGCCCTTTGCCAGCACCATTGGTCTAGACTCATCCCACATTACTGTCCGAATTTCATCAAAATCCCTTGCGAGAGCTTCCACATCTGGCATGCTTGGCAAGTTATCAAGGTAAGGAATCTACCTTGAATGAAACGGAACTTGGGACTCGTACACTCTTCGTCTAGGGGTGGAGCGTACCCTCTCATCAAATCAGGCCCTTCCTTCTCATCCTCCTCATCACCATCCTCACGAGGAAAGGGTGTCTCGTCTCCAGATTCATCGACATTGTTGTCGTAATCACTGTTCTCTTTCTCACTCTGTGCACCTGTCAGATCTTGATTTAATACGTCGTCTTCGAGAATTGAGTGAGTACATTTGGTTCAACTTGCTCGTTTTCACTGCACAGTCAACAAAATAAGAAGATACTATATTTAATAAATACTTTCCATGTAGCTGTATCACTTCACTTACAAGTCGTAATGTGATGAAATTCCATGATGGACATTTTCATTTAGGTGATGGCTCCCGGATGGACCACCGTGATCCAACACACCAAAACTATGCTTGTGTTCATAATTTGTAAAATTCATATCCGGCATGTACCCCCTATTAAATATATGAGCGTTAATACAAATTCAATACAATAAAAATGTACATCGTTAACACAAAGGAAAATTGAAGCTTACCACTCGTCTTGTGAATTATGTAAAGCAGGCGAGAATAAGTTTAAGTCAAGGAAAACTCTTTCATCCGGAACCTGTCCGGCAAAAATTCCTCCAGAATAACCACCCGATGACTGGGGGTTATCCGAAACCCGTCCAGCAACCTCATTGTTTGGAACGTCTTCGACCTTGACGTACATATCCAGCATTTTGATTACAAGATATTCTCGGTATTCATCCGGAGTCCTCAGAAAATCCCTCAAAGTTTCATCGTCGTAGATGTTTAACTCCGAGTAAAAAGCAGCCCCATGCGGAGTGACGGAATACGGATATCTTCCGGTTACTTTAAGTATTACTGAACGTTTCCTCACACCCATTTTTTTGCATAACAACGACATCAATTTATCTTACTCTATTGTAAGTGGTAATTTAACATGACCATGTGGAGATAAACTATACCTCACATAGTTATTCTCCATCACAACCTCAACTCTCCTCCCCCCCCCCCCCCCCC
>MU765747.1:81228-128856 GCA_026770625.1 Nicotiana glauca | reverse complement strand
AATATAATGAAACTCTTATTGAAAAAATGCTTAAGAATGTAACAACAAGAAAATATTGAATGGGAGTTGGAATTTCTTTGAACGAATTTTCCTAAAATCCTAACCACTATATATAGGAAATGGCTTGCCCCGGATATGGAAATTTTTTGACGTATAGCGTTCTTTAAATAAATGCTATACTCATTTAAATTACTGTTATGTCAGTTAAATTATTGGTGGGTCCATAATCAGGATATAGCGTTTTTTTCTAAACGTTATGTATAGCGTATAAAATGAACACGCTATGCAGTCATGTCAAATGGTCAGTCAGCATAGTTTCTAAAAACAAGACGTTATACCTTAACGGAAAAAGTTACCGTTAAGGTATAGCGTCTTGTAGTGAACGCTATATATAGATATGTAACCTTTTTTTAACACTTATTAATGTATTTTGAGTCCAAAAATACAATATTTAGGTTCCGGTATAGTACAGTTCATTTAGCTCCTCTCTGGTCCATTATTCCCAATCAGCTAACTCCAGCTAACCCAAATGCCAAATAATAATGGTGTATTTTAGTCGCATCCAAAAATAATAGTCTACATATACTTTATACAAATTTGGTTAGTAAATATAACTAGTTTTGGCCCAGTTTCATATTTTGCTGAATGCCGATCTTAATTTTCAGGTCTATCAGTTCGACCCGCATGTTTGCATTACACTATTTTAAAGAAACGTTACATAAAATACTGATAATTTTTATGAAATTATTTTTTAAAATAATTTATTTTCTAATTTAGGTTATTAGAAAGAATAAATAATCAATAGACGTTGTTAATGCTTTTAGTTAAGCGCAAATTTGCATGCTTTCACTAGATGATTTTCCTTTGTCAAAATACAGCCTAAAAATCACATTGAAAAAGAATGATATAGAGAAAAGCCCCCGCCCACCCAAAAAAAGTGTCAAAAGCTGTGTGTCATCTGATGTAACAAGAATCTTCTACAAATAAACATACTGTTGGGCTTGAAAAAGGATGCATCATATTCATGGGTCAACTAGGCCAGCCTGAAAGTCAAGGGCCTACCATCCATGGAATGGAAGAGGACTAAATCAGAATTTATATTGATTTTCGAAAAATTCACATCAAATTATACGAAATTGAGGAAGACATTGAAATGACAAGTTTGTTTAAAGTCCGTTTCGCTTTGGTGTAAATTTGTTGTTTCTTGAACACTCTACTAAATATAAGGTACCTACCATTCATTGAAGAGGCCCATAGAATAATTTTTGAAGAATTAATTTAAATAGCCCCTCATCCAATTTTTAAACTAAAAATAGTGGGGATTATATAATATATGTATAATTTGTATATAAAAGGAGGCATCACACAGAACCTTCAAATTTATGAGGCCACTTTTTTTTATTATTACTAGTTTCTCGGCATGTGCGATGCACGTGTATTTCGAGTTCTATGGTACCCAATTTCATAAAATATATCTATATTATTAAAGTAAACTTTCAGTAAATAATTACATATAAGAATAAAGTACAAATTTTTTTGAATAATTAATTTATCGTCACATGGTGACTTGTTTGTTGATGTCAAGATGATCGAATATCTATAGACAATCAAAGATTAATTATTAAATACATGTGACTTTTATTTATTATAATTTTATGTGATCCAAACATACAATAAAGTGTATTTCACCTAACATGCAATACTTTTTTATCTTGTTATAGATGAATTTTGTATATCACAAAGAATAGGCAGTTGAATAATAAGTAGGGTAAAGAAAATAGAAATATTTTTTATTTTTAATAATCATTAAACCAATTCGATCTCCCAAATTGGGTAGAAAAATCAATAATATTATGCCAAGTGTCAAAACGAAATGTGAACACATGTCAAATTTTATGACAAAACTCCAATAACTTTGGAGTTTCAAAAAATTTTGAAAATAGAAAAAAACTTACAAATTCAGTTATTCATTGCTTTGCTCCCACGTTATTAAAACTGAATAATTAGACAATTTACTCCCATGTTTTTCCATTAAAACTGGAAAAAAAAAAATAGTTACTCCCATTCCAAGAAACAAACTCTAATTCCAATTCCCATGTTTTTTCATTAGACATCTTTCTTTTAACAAAGGTCTATTAAAAAAATTGGACTCTCATGTTTTTTCATTAGCTTTTTTATTTAATTTATGATAAACCTGAAAATTTATTATCTTTTATAAATGAGATAACTACCGCAAATACACAAAAAAAAAGTATTTTACTTTAAAAGTAACTTCTGGAAACTGAAAGATCGTGTTACATAGTTTACTTTAAAAGAGCAGTTTCCAGGTCAAAACAACATAATTTTGCATATCTATTGCAAGAAAAAAACTTGCCACAAACATCAAATTTACATTGCAACTTTACCGATCGTCTTAGAAACATTTAGGTTTGGGATTTCTTCTTGATTCTTTGTATTAGATTCAGTTTGCTCATGTTTCTTTTTCCAATTTGTTGATTAGTGACTGATATTTGTATGTCCATGTTGCCTAAACATTTGATCAGATTTGCATAATGATCACGGTAGAATGATTATAGGTACCTTCCTATGGATTAATTTCATGATTCTTATTCTATGTGGTAAATTTGCATGGATGTAAATATTGAAGGAGTCTCCATGGCCAACGAAGAAACGCTCCCAAAGAGGTGTGATACGGAGATCAGTATTAGTGAGAAAGGAAAAAACGATTTCATGGCGACTAATGTTTATGTCAAAGACGGTAATATTTATTTAGGTATTTTTCAATCTGCTTCTGCATAGTCAATTTTTTTAACCTATTTTCCTTTCTTTAACTCCATATATGACCATTCATCGCAAAATATTGTGACGGTTCATAGTTCGATGATTAGAAAATATTATTTTTCTTAAGAAAAAAATATAGTTATTATGATAATTTTATTCATAGTTTGAAGTAATATATTCACAGTTTACTCCAAATATCATCAAAGGAGGAATGTGTTGGGGAACCAATTTTTGAAGCCTTATAGCAGACAAGGAATTTTTTAAAGTAGAATGCAAGAATTGAAAGAGAGTTAGTAGGAGTTTGGCCTATCTTAAGTTATTTTCCTGATAAAGTCATTCTCTATCTTGAGTAATCAATTCTGTAGAGGGTCTATTCACATGTTAATTAATCAAGTTGCACATGCTTATAGCCCATGGTGCGACTCTGAATGTTGTCAAAACAACAAAGGGATCAAGTATTGCTATTTTTGTGATGTCGAGTTGTAGGCCTTGCTGTGAGGCTTACTATTGCTAATGACAATTTCCTCCTGTGTTTTTTGAATATGTTATCTGCAAAATAAGTGTTGAAGCGACTATTGGTGAGTATAAGCATTTTTACTTTTATAGGAGTTGTAAGCGATTTGCACGTTAGAAGAAAATATAAAGTATTTATTGTATTTTGTACTTTATTTTGATGTTGTATAATATAGGCATGAGATAAGTTTATTTGAGTAACATGATCAGTGAGGATTCATACAATCGATTTCAAATTGTTTTGGACTGAGGCTTAATTATTGTTATTGTTGAAGTATATAAGCATCCGTTAGAATAGTTTTTTGTTTGTTGGATTAATTTGATATGATTCACATATATATTGGTCTAATAAAGTTAATGCCAAATATGTCTCGGCAACTCGGCCACACACTGTAAATTTAAATCTAAAGTCAGTAGCTTTTTATCTTTATCACATGTTCCTTAATTAATTATGATGTGTGAAGGTAACAACTATCTATCTGCAAATATGGTGTCATGGAAGAATGGAGAGAGTAAGTTTGTAGTAGGGACGAAAGCTTCGATTATGGTTCTTGCTAAAGATGTATTTGGGAATAATATATCTTCAGCAAGCTAAGTGCAATTGAAGGACTTAACTCTTACAATTTTACATTATCTGTTACAAACTTACAATTTTCAATGATTCTGTCGCAACTATGCTTAATTTCGCCAATAATGGATGGGAGATAAATGGTTATCTCGAAATAAAGTTTGTTGTAGCTACAGTTGGAAGTCTTTCACTTCATATAGAAGAAGAAAGACATGTAGTAGATTTAGAATAAAATTAGTTAGGTTACTTAATAATTAGTTACTCTTTTTGAAATTGAATTAAAAATAATTATATATCTATATATTTTTAAGTAAACTATTATTAAAAAAAGGGAAAAAATATATAAATAAATAACTTCAATGTAGAGATATATAAAAAGATAAGTCTAATTTATTTTTTAAGATAAGAAAGCTCTTGAATAATAATTCATATGGTCATGCTATATAGATAAGATCACGCAATTAAAAATATTATAATAGATAAAACTAAAGACAAAAACATAAAAAATAATTCCAAGAAATAAATAAAAAATATAAAGATATAATTAAAAAAATTATGTAGTCACATTACTAAATGTATATTTAGTAAGTACCTACAAATATAATAAAGAATAAATAAGAAATAAATAATTTATTTGATAACTATATAATGTGTATTCTTTGATTTGTATAGATTTTATTATATCGATATTAAATAAATAAAATAAACAGCTACTAATATTTATTACAACAATATGATATAAAGTTTCGCGCATCGAGCGGGTCTGACACTAGTATATTATAAAAGCATGAATATAATGTCGGTTTACAGAAATAGACTTTAATATTAAGCATAATAACTCATGATAAAAGGGTACAACCGGAATTCTAGATATTAGTTTTATAATCCTATTAGTTTTAGGACATAATACTACACATAGAAATCCTACATAATTAACTTTAGGAATCCTATTAGTATAATTACTTTCGGAATGTTTAATTCATATAAAATTGAACAATCAAAATCCTTTCATGAACCTAAATTTCGGAATCTCTTTTCATGAGTTAGGTCATATAGATGACGTGTGATATTTTTGCATGTATGACATAAATATAGGTCAATTATTTAATCAAAGATTATACAATTAAATATTTTTAGTCATGTAATCCTATTACTTTTAGGATATACTTCTTAAAAATTTCTATTATTAATTTAATTTAAAAATGTATTATAATGTATTATATTGTCCAAATTTATTTAGAAAAAAGAGAGACTATATTATTCTTTTTAAAAATGTATTATAATGTCATATTACTAATTTAGTTTGATAATATATTATATTATTCAAATTTATTTAGAAAAAGGAGAGACTATATTATTCTAAATGCATAAATCCAATATTAATATACAAAAATAGCCCTAAAATATTAAGCGGAAGATCTCATAAGAAAATGGCATAACTGTAATAACCTATTTTTTGGACTACAATACCTTCTATGATAATTTTTAATATTTAAAATTTTAAAATGAATACAATTTTCTCTATTAGATTCTTATTAAAAATATGTAGGAAAGTTTTATAAAATTAGTTTCATAAGAATCCTCCGTATTGGCAATACATTACCATTCTATAATGTTCAATACCAAGAAAAAATAAAATTAATATTAAATGGACTGCATAAAGAGTTGAAATTGAGAAAAAGATATTCCCACATTAATATATTTTTATTTTATATTTAAATTATTTTTCTACTCAAATAATATTTTTTAATCAATTTTTCGTATAATATTGAAAAATATCAAATTATTAAACAACATTTAAGAAAATATTTAAGAATATAAATGTGTAATAAGGAGGAAAAAATTGGTTGGTAAGAGTTAATACAACTAATGATTCTACAAACATAACGATCTAAAAGTGAAATATCATATTAATCTTTTACTCTTTGAAAATCAAATTTATAGTGGATATAATTGCAATTAAGGTTGATTAGTCATAAAAAGTGATGAACTAATATTAGATTTGAATCGAGATAAAATATAAAGCAAGAACAGATTCAGTATTCAGTGTCTTTTTATTTCGTGTCGGAAAAAGAGCATCCAATAAAAGATGATTTGGTTCTTCCTGAGTACTTGGTTATCAATCCCAACGGTAATGGTAGTGCATTTACTAAGAGAAATATTTCTATCATTAGATTAAACGCAATTTGTGCAAATTGCACGATAGAATTTAAAAGATATCTTAGCTAGCAGAAATGAATATATTGATCAACTAAATAAAAGGTCGATTGCAAAATTTTATAACAAAAATAAAATGTATTTCAGCTTTTGACTCAACAGAAAATGATACCAATAATTACTACCAAGAGGAATACTCAAATACTTTAATACCAAATGTGCTTCTACCATACATGTTTGTTGCTGAGTTTATTATTTCTTACGTATGTTAGTGACACCATATATATATATATAAAATAGACTAAGTTAAAAATTTAAAATTGATCTTCCATTGTATATAGGTTAATTTTGAAGAAAAATATGCCCATCATGCTACTGAAAAACTTATATACGCCGAATAACTTATGTAGTAGCGCACAAATGATATATAGAAGTTTTGACAATAACGTCATACATGCAAAAATTATGATACTGGTTGATGTATTTATAAGAATATTCTTATCACTGAATTCAACTTTTGTCTTCCGAAACTAAGGAAAATCCTTTTAAATTTGTGTGATAATAATTTTTAGTATGTTTATGTTTTGCAAATATAATAAATAAACACAAGGACAAACATTCTGAATATTGGACTATATTTACCGTAATATGCTTTCTTGCATGAGCAACTGTATGTTGTACTTTCAAGAAGGATATCAAGACCGGCAAGCGTTCTGGTTAAGACAGAGCAACCAAAGCATTAGGAGGAAATATATATGGAAAATAAATTATTCACTAAGAAGTATTCGTTAGGATGTCATCACAACAAATACTTTTAAAATATAATACATAATTATCTAATTAACATAACAAAATTGATTATTTGTGTAAGTTTTGATGATGTTCTTACATTTAAATTCATGTATTATGCTAATGTAATATAATATTTTTCAGCATTTTGATGATTGTTGTGTTATTAAACATAAAATCTCTCATTAATTAAATTTTATTATTTCTTCATATAAATAAATATTTAAATCATCACGTGATATTATTAACGTGCAACGCACGTTCATAGATACTAGTATATATATATATATATATATATATATATATATATATATAGCCTCTCCAATAATAAATTAATAAAGTGCAATAGTACTACCCTCCAGCTGCCACGTGGTCCCTTAGACAACAAATATCCGTTTCCTTGGTCATTAACATCTTGCTTCTTCTTTTGTCACTTGACTTGCACCAACTTACCAAAGTTTTCTTGGAATATGTCAGACAATGTCATATTTTGTGTGAGAGAGATTGAATATGACTTGTGTTTTTTGTTTCTGGAAGTGTAAAAATTGTGTGGGTATCCACTTTTCAAAGTGATATTTATTTTTTATCCAATATTTTTAATGCTGAACAAAAATAGTCACTAGTCTATTAAAATTAATATGAAAAGGCAGTATTATCCTTTCCTTCCCAAACGGAAATACGCCATTTTCAAATCCATTCCTTACAGCTTCACTTCTCCTTCTGCAATGGCGTTCTGGAGTCCGTACGAGTGCTTCCATTATTTTCATATATGAAACCCAATTTTGAACAGAAGAAACGAAATGCATTAATCATATAAATTTTATAAGCCTCTCATTTTCTTTTGTGTCTGTTTTCAAGAGTTGAATTGCTTGGTTTCACTCATAATAATCACAGACGTGGGAGGACGTGATTTTTGGTTTTCTAAAAGAAGTGACTTTTAGATTTTCTTAAACAACAGATAATTAGGATAAAATATGGTAAAAAGCCAAAAAGCTGAGGACAAAGATAATTGTGTTAACGACATGTTGTCCTGAAGTCCTAAAGTTAAATTCAAAAGTTAAGGGCATGTTCCTGAACTTAGAGTTTCAAGTTCAAAAGTTAAGGAAATGTAGTCTTGAAATCCGAAAGTTAAGTTCAATAGTTAGGGACACAAGTTCAAAAGTTAAGGACAGACAGTCTTTAACTTACAGTTACAAGTTCAAAAGTTAAGGACTTACTTTGATTTCCAAGTTCAAAAGTTACAGACAGACAGTCCTTAACTTACAGTTACACGTTCAAAAGTCAAGGACAAGCAGTCTTTAACTACAGTTACAAGTTCAAAAGTAAAGGACAATAGGTCCTTAACTTTGACTTACAAGTTCAAAAGTTAAGGACGCTTGGTCCTGAAGTTTGAGTTTCAAGTTCAGAAGTTAAGGACATGTAGCTCTGAAGTCCTCAACTTAGAGTTACAAGTTCAAAAGTTAAGGACATGTAGTCCTGAAGTTAAGGACATGAGCAGAAGGTTATTTTCGTACGGGCAGTTAAAGTTTATTAAAGTAGTGGCTAAAGACTAATGACATTTTAAACGGTGGCTTAAAAGTAAATACATATGTTATTAGTGGCTAACCGTGCACTTTTCCATATGGAAGTAGCAACATTACTAATCTCTTGAATTCATTTTGTTTCTTCTCGAATTAATAGACGAAAGTAACAGGGTTTATACCTCTGGGTGTGAAGAAGAGTACAAATTAAGGTGAGTACTACTTAACATGTTGCAAGTTAGGTACATACATGTGCTCTGAGTAAAATTGGTTCGCTGGTGAAAATTATTCAATTAAATTCGTACAAGTAACAGGGTTTATACATTGATAACGACATTCATGGTGGAGCTCAAGGTAATATAGGTACTATTCAATTCTTTCATAATTGGTCTGTATATTTTCACTTGTATTGTACCATTGCTAAGTAATTGAAAATTGTTTGAAGTGCCTTACATTATTAGTCATACATTCAAATTGGTAACTATTCTCAACTAAATAAAATCTGTAAGGGATTCTTTTTCTAAATAATGTAGTGTCTTTTTCTCAAACTTTTGGTGAACGTACGAATTCAGCTGAAAATCGTCTTCACAAATTTAATTTTGCTGGAAAGGAGGTTAGGGTAACATTAGGAAAGAAGACAATTGTGTCAAAATCTTGTGGAAAAACTTGGTATGACAAAGTTCAAACATGAGGCAACATCTTAGATCATTGATGGGAAGAGGTTGTTGTCTGGTTGTTATTATGCTCGACAAAACCTTTTTATCTGTTTTGGTCCCGATTGGGATTTACGAATTCAAGGGAAACACACGTAACAACTTTTTCTATTATTAGCCTGAGGAAAGAATGCCTGAAAAAGATATATAGCAGAAACCTAATCAATAACTTCTTGTGGTACTCCTACTTATTATTAGCCTACTCCACCATTCTCTCATTACCACCAATTGTTTGCCTTTTATTGATTTGTTTTTAGGATATTCAAGATTTGCTGAGTTGGCCAACAAGCTTGTGGGACTATACTTTATCTTCTTGCTAGCAACAGTTGTGCATGCTAACAGATTGTATTAATTTGCCTCATAGGAATGTGATTTTTATTTTTTAGTGAACTAGTAAAACTTTGGCTCGAATTGGAAAATCAATACTATAGAATATATATGTGTCCATTATTGATCATATTATCTCCTTAGTAACTTGAAATTTCATGCCTTAGAAAATGTGATGATCAAAATTACTAGTGATTAGAGGATGCAGTTATCTATTTGCCTCGCACAAGCTGCCGAGCCTTAATCATGCATCTTGATTTAGATGCCAATTTAAGACTTTTCCAGAAATAGATTTTGATCTATCATTAATACAAAAGAGAAACGCTATTTGGTGAAAGAAAATATTTATCAAGTAAATATGATTGACTTGGGACGAAATTTATTTAAAATACAAAGGAAGACCTTGCAAAAATTCGTAAGTTGGATGCCGTTTGACAAATTCTGCACGGAAAATTTGATTTTCCAATTGAAATGACCTTTTGGGAGGGCTAGGATAAGTTGAATGATTTTATGGCTACAAATTCGAACTAACATTTTGTGGGATGGCTTCATCTCACTCTAGTATACAACCTTGGGCTCCACTTCCTCCTCATTGTTACTGAACTTTCTGGTAATGGCAAAGGCAGTAGTTAGATTTTGTAGGCTTGGCCACTTAAGCTTTGTGTAGTTATTATATCCTTCAGCAGGTACACCTAAAATTTCATCTAACTCCTTCATATCAAAATAGATTTGCACCCCTTTCACCAAGCTGGTAACCCTTCCATCTTGTACTACAACATTTGGCATAAACTCAACTATTTCATCCCTAGCCAACCTGTCATCCATCTGAAGGACGATGTCCTTCCATCCTTGCATTTCTAATTTTTCCAACAGCAGCACTATCCCTTCCTCCTCCAAATCCTTGAGGAGTCTACCCTTTAGAATAGTTCGTTTGCCAAACTTGGCCATCTTGTCCTTTTCACTGTCTGATTCATCTTCCTCTTCTTAACTCCATTCCACTTCTTCAATAATTTTTACTTGTTTGTGTTTCACTGCAGAACTGGTCCTTTTTACCCGAGTGGATGGTTCGGCAGACTTTGACATAGGAATAGACTTTTTGGTGGAAGTCTTGGCTTGGGAGTGTAAACCTCCACTTCAACATTTTCATCTGCATCTTGATAGACCAGGTCCATCTCATCCATATTAACAACCTCAACATGCTCTCCCATTTTCTTCTTCCCTTTGTCCATCCATTTTTTTTTTTTTTGCTTTCTTCTAATGCTTTCTGCATCACTTCCTCATTTTGCTTCAGTTGACTTCTTGTGGCTTTTTCTCTTGTGGGAGGCATCTCATTAGTGTTAGAGGGAGAAACCTTCCTTTTCTTATTAGCCCCATTTGTGCCAGGGGTCTAAGACATGTAAGTTCTCTTTTTCTTGGGGTTGTAGCTGTCACCTACTCTCTTCAATAGGTCTGCGAGGGTTTCTTCAACTGATGAACTAAATTCATTTACTTTTTGCCCAAGGTTAACCAACCCTTCAGCGGCTTCGCCCGACCCACTTCCTCTTGTTTTCTTGACACTTTCCTCTACTTTATCCGATTCTGCTCCACAAATAGCCATTTTACCTTTGTTAGAAGTGGGTGAAGAATCAATCACTCTTTTCCCCATTCCTCTTTCTTCATTTCGAACACCCTCACTCTTTTTTTTTTCTTTTTTTTTTACCACCTCTCTTTCTAGACTCTGAAGTTTCTACATCCACCATATATCCAACCAAGGTAAACCTATTTTCAGATTTTCAACTACCACAGAAATAATCTCATTAGTATTATTTGTGCCAGAATTTACCCGTTCAGTATCAGAAGACCTAGTTTCTTCCCCCTCAGTAGCAGACTTGAAGGAGTCGTCAAAGTTCTGATGTTATTGGGCTTGGCTAGCTTTTAATTATGCGTTAAATTTATTTGATAATTCCTTCCCAGAAACTTTCTTGCGAGCAAACATCTTAACTCTTATTTTCTTAGGCTGAGGGGTGGTTGAAGATGAGGAGTTTGGTGGGGGAGTACCAAGATTGTCAGAGGGTTAGTCATTTTATGCTTGGTTCTTGGAAGAAAGAAGAAGTATAGATTGAATTTTAGAAGATGAGAGAAGATGAAGAGAAATTTCGATGGTTTTGAAAATAACGAAGAGAAGGCAAAGATGATGATGATCAATTTAAAAGGAGTGGATAATTAATGGGTAACAACATGTTTCATCACTCATTTAGAAATCTAATCAAACTGAAATTTCAGTTTGAATAGATGGTGGAATCTTCTATTGGATCTAGGTGATTTAATTTGGTTAGGATTCTTTTGAACAGAACTGGTTCAAATTTAATGGATAGGTTTAAGATAAATTTGGACTTAGGTAGGACTCTGCTCAGGATTCAAATATCATTATTTCAATTTCTGCAAAGTATAGAAAATATACCTTGTTATCCTGATGAACCAAGTTCTTCACTGATAAGTCTCATGTGTAATCTAAATTTACCAAAATAGAGAAAATAACATTAGACATTAATGAATCATTTTAACACATGGAACAGGAGTATACTATTAAAAGTATTAAACTAAGCAAAAATAGTCTAATTATATACACATTTTACAGATTTTCTAACCAAAACAAAAAAACAATTTTTTTTCTTTTAGTATTGAACTAGTCCTTTTAGGTGATCTTAATCATCTATAATTACAACATGTTCCTCTCAAAATGATCTCTACTTAAGGCTTTTATGAAAATGTCAGCAATTTTCTTATCAGTATCACAAAACTCCACAGTGATAAAGCCTTTCTTATAGTTGTCCCTCAAAAAATGATGCCTAACATCTATGTGCTTAGTTCTCTTATAATGAATCGGGTTCTTTGTCATACTAATGAAACTAGTGTTATCATAAAATATAGGGGTGCAACAAACATCAATTCCAAATGCCAATAATTGTTGTTTGATCCACAACAATTGAGCACAACATGAAGCAACGCCAACATACTCAGCTTCAGCAGTAAATAAGACCACTGAATTTTGCTTTTTTAGTAGCCCATGACACAAGATATGATCCCAGGAAGTGAGCCATACCTGAGGTGCTCTTCCTATCTACAAGAAAACTTGTATAATCAACGTCAGCATATCCCGCTAGGTTAAAATTACTACCTTTGGATACAAAAGACAAAAGTTAGTGGTACCTTTCAAGTATCTCAATATTCTCTTAACAACAGTCAAGTGAGACTCATTTAAATTTGTCTGAAATCGAGCACAAAGACCTACACTGAAAATAATGTCAGGTCTGCTAGCAGTAAGATACAAAAGATAACCAATCATACCCTTATACAACTTCTGATCAATAGATGAATCAGGTTTATCTATATCCAATTTTGTGGTTGTTGCTATAGGAGTATCAATTTCTTTTGATTCTTCCATTTTAAACCTTTTAAGCAACTCTTTCATATATTTCTGCTGATGGATCATAGTTCCATTTGAGTTTTGTTTAATTTGTAAGCATAAAAAGAAATTAAGCTCATCCATCATGCTCATTTCAAATTCACTTCCCATTAATTTTGCAAATTCCTTACTTAATTTATCTGCAGTTGCTCCAAAGGTTATGTCATCAACATATCTATGTACTAGTAGAAGGTCTTTACCTTTTTCCTTTAAGAATAAAGTGTTATCGATTTTACCTCTCTTTTAGCCATGCTCAAGCAAGAAATTTGATAATCTTTCATACCATGCTCTAGGAGCCTACTTGAGCTCATAGAGTACTTTATAAAGTTTGTACACATAATATGGACACTCCTTGATTTCAAACCCTGGAGGTTGCTTTATAAACACTTCTTCCTTTAAATAGTTATTGAGGAAGGCACCTTTGACGTCCATCTGGTGAAGAGTAAATCCCATGTAAGCAACAACGACTATGATGAGTTTTATTGCTTCCAACCTTGCAACTAGAGCAAAGGTCTCATCATAGCCTATGACATCCACTTGGCTATATCCTTGAACCACTAATCTTGCCTTGTTCCTTGTAACAGTTCCATCTTTATCAAGTTTGTTTCTGAAAATCTATTTTGTGCCAGTTACTGATCTATCTTTGGGTCTTGCAACCATATGCCAAACATGACTTCTTTCAAACTGGTTGAGTTCATCTTGCATTGCGTTTAACCAGTCTGCATCCTGCAAAGCCTCATAAACACTTTTAGGTTCAATAAAAGATAAGAAAGAATCAAAAGTACAAAGATTCTTTAATGAAGAACCAGTTTTAATTCTAGAGGTTGGATCAATAATTATGATCTCAATGTGTGACGACCCAAAGGTTTATCACCGTATTTCTTCCTTTTTCCGTGCTTCTGAGGCCTTGAAAACCTCATTTTTAGTTGTCTCGATATGCGTGCACAGTCCGGACGTGAAGCTGGAAAGTTTTTATGTTAAAATATGTGAATTCTGTGAAAATTTTGAAGAATTATGATATTAATATTGATATAGTTGACTTTGGTCAACATTTTGGGTAAACGGACCCGGACCCGTGATTTGACGGTCCCGGGAGGTCCGTAGAAATATATGGGACTCGGGCATGTGCCCAGAGTCGAAATCCGAGGTCCAGAACCCCGGTAAAAGAATTTTTCTGTTAAATTATTTTCTGAAATTATTAAGGAAAAATAGAAATGAAAATGAGCTAGAAAATATAGGTATCAGGCTCGTATTTGGTTCCGACGCCCGGTACAGGTCTTAAATATTGGTAAAGCGCTTCCTGTAAAGTTTGGTTGATATCGGACGTCGTTTGACGTGTTTCGGCCTTAAATGGGAAAATTTGGAAGTTATGAAATTTTGAAAGATTTCTTGGGTTTTAAGGCTCAATTCATTGATTTTGATTTTATTTTAGCGATTTGATCACTCGAGCAAGTTCGTAGGATGTTATTGAGTTAGTGTGTGTGTTTGGTTGGGAGCCCCGAGGGCTCAGGAGTGATTTCGGGGGTGGTACGGGATGTTTTTACACTTAGAATTGTTGCAGAATTTCTGCTTCTGGTGTTCAGAGAATTGCTCTCTGCGATCGCAATTCTGTTCCTGCGGTCGCATAAGGTCTTCTTCAGGCCTTCCAAATTTCTTCTATGCGATCGCACAAGTTGTCCCGCGATCGCATAGTTTGACCAGTCTCTTCAATGCGATCGCATTCACCTTTACGCGATCGCACAACTTTAAACTTCACCCAAAAATCCTGGCTTCCTTTCTTCTATGCGAACGCACGACTTGTTCTGCGATCGCAGAAGCCAAGTTCCCACTCCTCTATGCGATCGCATCAGCTTCCCCGCGATCGCATAGACCAAAAATGCCCAGTGATTTTAAAAGCTTAAAAACAGAACCAGTAGCGGGACTTAGCCATTTTTCACACGGACTCTCTTCTCCAAAACCCCATAGGCGATTTTCAAGCTCCTCCTTCTTCATAGCTCTTTGGGTAAGTGTTCCTAACTTCATTATCTCCTAATTTCTTCATCTAATTACTAGTTTCCTAGCCCTAAATCATGAAATCAAAGTAGAAACTAAGGGTTTTGGGTAGAGTTAAGGCTTTGGGGATTTTGGGCGATTCAACCTCACTTTGGGGTCGAATCTTAAAATAAATTATATATTTAAACTCGTGGGGGTATGGGCGAATTTAATTTGGTTCGAACCTCGGGTTTTGACTAAGCGGGGAGGGGGTCGGTTTTGCAAATTTTGGGCAGAATGTTGGAAAGATTTTATTGAGGCATTTGGGTTGGATTGTTGAGTATTAATGATGATATTAAATCAATTGTGTATAGATACGATCGAATTGGAGCTAAATTCGAAAGGAAAGGCATTGCTTAGGGATTTAGATGGTCGTAAACCTTCGAGGTAAGTGTTTGATCTAACTTTGGCTTGAGGGAATAGGATTAGGGTGTTTTGATTGCTATTTGCTAAATGATCGAGTACGGTGTATAGGCATGGTGACGAGGTTCTGTACACCGGTGTCTAGCATGACCGTGAGTCGTAAATGCTTTTAATTCGAAAGATATGACACAACTGTCTTGTTAAATTGATAAATTCCATGTAAAGTGTTGGATAAGAACGAAATGAACTAAAAGAGTTTGTGAAGCAATGATTTCCCTTGCCGAGAAGAGTAGACTGTTACAATTGAATTCTCCCTTTCCGGGATAATTGGGTTGTTAGCTGTACCCTTGCCAGGTTTAACTGTTATGTTGATGTTTTTCCCTAATGGGACCTCCTTTGGAGAGATTATCAGTGTTATTCATTATATTATGGGATCGTGTGGCACGCCGACCACTTATGAATTATATTATGGGATCGTATGGCACGCCGACCACTTATGTTATACATTATGGGATTGTGTCGCGCCGTCCACTGTAAACATATGCATCATGAAACCCGGAGTAGATCTGCTGTTGTTTTTAATGTTCCATTTTCATCTAGTACTCCCCGATAGCATGTCCCCTCCCAGCTTTACTTTGTATTGACTTATTACTGTTTTCTCGCTCTTGTATATTATACTTGCACAAGTTAATTGTGGTAGGTCCTGTCTAGCCTCGTCACTACTTCGCCCGGGTTAGGCCAGGCACTTACCAGCACATGGGGTCGGTTGTGCTGATGCTACACTTCTGTGCCTTTTTGTGCACAGATCAGGAGGCAGCTTACGGACCGCCGCAGCAGTTCTAGACTGGGAAAACCAGAGACTCTCAGGTAGCTTAGCTGACGTCCGCGGGCTCGAAGTCTCATCTATGATATTTCAGTTTGTTTATTTGCATCGAGACAGACTCTTTTGTATTTTCTTTCAGACTGATGTTTTTAGTACTCCTTAGTAGTCCGTGAGTAGTGACACCATATACTGGGTAGAGGTGTATTTTGAAACTTCCGCATTTTTATATCGTTTTTGTTAAAACTAAAGTCTTTCGCACTTATTTAATTATTGTTAGAATAATATGTTGTTGAGGGTGGATAAAGAAATGTTGTATTATTTGGCTGGCCTAGCTACGTTAGTAGGTGCCATCATGACGCCCGATGGTGGGATAAATCCGGGTCGTGACACAATGGGATGAGAACTTTGGTACTTGTAAGGTTTCACAACCAACTAGTTTCCTCTTGATGTTTCTCTAATGTTTTGTTGCTGAGGAATAGGCTCATGGACATTTTCCATCGAGGTATTAGATTCAGCTCCTCTTTGTTCAGTTCCCCTTGTCAGGTTTCCCTGAATAGAAGAACCTGTTCCATTACATGTTCCTTCTTCTGGTGCAGCTTTATCCTGGGCTGTGATTTCATTTCAACTTCTTACTTGCCCAATTGCTTCATCTTCATGTTCCTGCCTCTCAGAAAGAATTTTAGTTTCATCAAAACGACATGTACACTTTCTTCTACACACATAGTTATTTTGTTGTATACTTTATAAGCTTTACTATGTGAAGAATATCCCAAGAATACTCCATCATCACTTTTTTGGATCAAACTTACCTAGGGAGTTTTTACCATTGTTGTGCATAAAGCACTTGCATCTAAATGCCCTAAGATGGGATATATTTGGTTTTCTCCCTTTAAGTAACTCATATGGGAGTCTTCCCTACAAGAGGTCTAGTCATGCACCTATTGATGATGTAGCATACAATATTTATAGCTTCTGCCCAAAAACTATGGGGAAGTTTATTAGAATAAAGCTTAGTCCTAGCCATATCTTCAAGTGTCCTATTCTTTCTTTCAACTGCTCCATTTTGTTGTGGAGCCCTAGGAGCAGAAAAATTATGATCTATGCCATGCACATCACAAAATTCAGCAAATTTAGCATTTTTAAATTCAGTTCCATGATCAGACCTAATTGATGCAAGTTGATTACCTAGTTTTTCTAACCAAAGAAGTAAATATGTCAAATGCTTCATCTTTAGATGTTAAAAATAATGTCCAGGTAAACCTAGAGTAATCACCAATAAGCACCATCACATATTTTTTACCACCCCAGCTTAATATTCTCATTGGACCACAGAGATCCATATGGACCAGTTCCATCGTTCTGGTGGTAGTTACCACTTTCTTGCATTTAAAAGAGGATCTTACATGCTTCCCCTTGTACAAGCCTCACAAACTTTGTCTTCCTTAAACTTGATGTTAGAAAGTCCTATTGCCAAGTCCTTGGAGACTTATTTGTTGAGTTGACTTAGACTTGCATGTCCAAGCCTCTTGTGCCACATGAGGGGATCATTGTCCAACACACTTAAGCAAGTGGGTTCATTTTATGAGAGTGTGGATAGATCTATAATATAAATATTTTTTACTCTTTTTTCTTGCAAAACAATCTTATCAGTGGTAAGATTTATCACAAAACATCTGGTAGAAGTTACCTATGCCACACAGTTGTGATACACTAATTAGATTATATTTCAAGCCATCTATCAAGTAGACATTCTCAATAGAGTGAGAGTCTGTCTTACCTACCTTTTCAACCCCAATGATCCACCTTTCTTTCCATTTTCAAAGGAGACATTTCCACCTTTGAGGTCTTCAAGTGAAAGGAACTAGTTCTTGCTTCCTGTCATGTGCTTTGAGCAGCCACTATCCATGTACCATATTTGGCTGATCCCCTTCACTTGGACCTGCAAAAGGAAATCAAGGGTTAGTCTTAGGAACCCAAACTAGTTTGGGTCCCTTTCTATAGGAAAAAGGGAGAATCAGATTCTTTTTGGCCCATCCTGGAAGGCTATTTTTCCCCTGAACAAATATTTTATTCTTTTGACTAGCCTTTTCTTTTGCGATACATTCACTTTTGTAGTGACCGGTTACCATAATGTATGCAGATTTTATTCTCAGGAAGTGTGAGGTAATTGCTTTTGAGATCCAACTTAGATGTAGTGGTCCGGTAGCCAAGCGCTCTCTTATTGCTACTATGGTGTTCTTGTAGCCATGAAAGTGCATCTAAGGACCTGTTCCATTTACAGGTTCTGTTCTAGCTCGTGCTTGACCTTGCCTAGATCCTTCTTTAGGACTTAAATCTGCTTTTCTATTTTTACAACTCATCTTTCATTTTTCCTAGGTTTTTTCTAAAGTGAGTTGTGTGTGATCAACTTTCCTTTTAAAAATTAAAATGTATTCGCACTAATAATGGTGGTGAATATTGTGGTCCCTTTGATAACTATTGCAAGGAATAAGGAATTCGTCATCAGAAAACTCCGCCCAAGACGCCTCAATTGAATGGTCTGACAGAGAAGATGAATAGAACTCTAGTTGAGAGAGTTAATGCTTACTTTCAGAGGCTAAACTTCCTAATACATTTTGGGCGGAAGCACTTAACATTGTTGCTTATGTTATCAATTTGTCTCCTACTGTTGCTTTGGATGCTGATGTACCAGACAAAGTTTGGTTTGCCAAAGAGGTTTATTATGATTAATTGAGAGTTTTGGGTGTAAAGCTTGTTTGCATGTTCCTAAATATGAGCGATCGAAAGTGGATGTCAAAACTAAGAAGTGCATCTTTATCGGTTATGGTCAAGATGAATTTGGATATCGTTTTTATGATCCAGTTGACAATAAACTTATTAAAAGTCATGATGCAATATTCTTTGAAGACCAGACTATTGAAGATATTGACAAAACTGAGAAGATAAATTCTCAGAGTAATGAGAGCTTAGTTGATAGTAATCAGTTTCTATTGCTAAGGCACCAATTGCACATGAAGGAACCCAAGACAAAAATGAAGATAGTGAGCAAGATCAAAATAATAATCATGGTGTAGATGTTATGGATGCTCCAATTGATGAAGTTGCAGTTGATCAAGAACTAATTCCTACTGAGGTAACTACTTCGAATTCTCCCGAAACCTCTCTTAGATGATCTACAAGGGAGAAACAAAAATCCATGCGTTATCCTCTTGATGAGTATTTACTTTTGACTGACATGGGAGAACCTGAGAATGATGATGAATCCATGAAAGATACTAACAAAGATCAGTGAATTGAAGCCATAGAAGATGAGATTAAGTCACTCCATGAGAATGGAACATATGAGTTAGTGAAATTGCCAAAAAATAAGAGATTTTTATCGAACAAATGGATATTCAGAATAAAGCAAGATAACCATACCTCTATGCCTAGATATAAGGCGAGGTTAGTTTTTAAAGGTTTTGGTCGGAAGAAAGGAGTTGACTTTGATGAAATTTTCTTCCATGTTGCGAAGATGTCTTCTATTCGTGTGGTTCTAGGCTTAGCTTCAAGTTTAGATTTAGAGGTTGAGTAGATGGATGTCAAGAATGCTTTTCTTCATGGTGATTTAGATGAAGAGATTTATATGGAGCAACCTGAGGGTTTTGTAACTAAGGGAAAAGAAAATTATGTTTGCAATTGAAAAAGAACTTGTATGGATTGAAACAAGCTCCAAGGCAATGGTATTTGGAGTTTGAATCTACCATAGAAGAACAAGGGTACAAGAAAACTTCTTCAGACCACTGTGTATTCTTCCAAAAGTTCTTAGTGATGATTTTATTATTTTATTGCTTTATGTGGATGACATGCTTATTGTTGGAAAGAATAAATCCAGAATTCCAGTCCTTAAGAAGCAGTTGAGCAAATCGTTTGTGATGAAGGACTTGGGGCTAGCTAAGAAAATCTTGGGCATTCAAATCTGCCGACGTGGAGATAGAAAGGAGTTATTCTATCCCAAAAGTAATACATTAAGAAGGTACTCAAGAGGTTCAATATGACAGATGCAAAAGTGATTAGTACTACTCTTGCTAAACACTTCAAATTGAGTATTAATTAGAGTCCATCTCCCGATGAAGAGAAAAAGGAGATGTCTCGTATTCCTTACTCTTCTATCGTTAGTAGATTGATGTATGCTATGGTTTACACTAGACCAGATATTGCACATGCCGTTGGTATTGTTAGTAGATTCCTTTCTAACCCTGGAAAAGAACATTGGGATACAGTAAAATGGATATTAAGGAGTTTGAAAGGTATTGCAAATTTGAAGCTGTGCTTTGGCAATGGCAAGCCTGAAATTATTTGTTACACAGACTCTGATTTATGAGGCAATCTTGATAATTCAAGATCTGCTTCTGGTTATTTGATCACTTTTGCATGGGGAGCTATTTCTTGGCAATTTAGACTACATAAGTGTATAGCTCTATCCACCACCAAATCCGAATATATTGCTATCATAGAAGGTGCCAAAGAACTATTATGGATGAAGGAGTTTATTAATGATCTCGGCTTTAAGCAGCCAAGGTACATCTTATTTTGTGATAATCAGAGTGTTATATGTCTCACCAAGCACTCCACTTTTCATTCTAAGATCAAATATATAAATAAAAAGTATCATTGGATAAGAATGGCTGTGGAAGAGAAATTATTTGAGGTTGAGAAGATACGCATTGATGAAAACCCTTCAGATATGCTAACAAAGGCATTGGTCGCAGATAAACATGAATTTTGCAGAAAATTGGTAGGCATGAGACCTGTCAATAGTTCATCTACTTGACCGACACATTTGGACCCTTGGCTGAATGGAGATTTTGTTGGGCACTTGCCCATGTTGTCCAACCAAAGGCCCAATGGTTGGACAACATGGGCATTCTCTTTTGGTTTCCATTCCTATTTGGAATTGGATTCGGTGTTTATTCCTATTTTGAGTGGGTTTTGGCTTTAAAAGAAAGCACCATTTATGATCTATAAATAGGATAACCTTGGAGAATTATTTTATGCTTATTGATACAAGTCTCTGAAAGACTTAAGCACATAAGAGTGATTTTTGAGAGAGCTATCATCAAGATAGAAGAGAGAAGAAAAATATTTATTTTGCTTCAGATTTTTATTCCGACCAGACAACTTTAAATCAAGTTGCCGATTCGTTAACCGTTGGATTGGGCTAAAATTTTGATTGAATGTTCGTAATATCTTGGTCTTTGATTTTAATGGTGGAGATCGGATTTGTAGGACAATTTTATTTCGAGCCTCGAACAATATCTTCGTTTTTGTGGATTCTCCTCTTTCTTCAATCGATTAGTTGTTGCTATTGTTGCTCCGTATTTATCACTTGTTGTGTAGCCAATTTGGAGAACTTTTATAATTCTATTATTATTATAGTGGAGCTTTTTGGATCTTTTTGATCCCGTGGTTTTTACCTTCTATGTGAAGGGTTTTTCACGTTAAAATTTTTTGTTCCTTATCTTCTTTATTTTCGTGGTTGCCTCTTCCTCGACATAACAGTTTGCACACTTCAATCACACACGAACTCCTTGCAAAAAGCCTTGCTATTTTGTTCTCCATTCACGTTTAACTTATGAGTTTGTGCATTACCTGTAAAGTGAGAACATCCTGCAATTTATAGAGTTAGTAGACAGAAGAGAATAACTAGAGTTCTAATGTTACTCTTCCTAGGTGGAAGAATTCTAATTGTTCTCAACTTCTAACTCCTTCCCTATCTTGGACAATGTTCTCTTTGAGAGTCATTCTCCTTATCAATTATGCAATATTTTCGATTAGGAGATATTAAATATACTAAGTTAAACTTATCTCCTTCACGTGCATCCTACATGCTTATCTGCCAGTTTCTATGCACCACAAGGGATGAACCTAGTTCATTCCTGAGCTTCTTTTGTCAATTTTCAAAATTAACCTTCACTTGGGCCAACAAAAGAGCAATGTTATTTGGTGAAAGAAAATATTTATCAAGTGAATATTATTGACTCGGTACGAAATTTATCTAAAATACAAAGGAAGACCTTGCAAAAATTAGTAAGTTGGATGCTGGAAAATTTGATTTTCCAATTGAAATGACCTTTTGGGAGGGCTAGGTTAAGTTGAACGATTTTACGGCTGAAAAAAATTTCAAAAGCGACTTGAATGTATTTCTATAAAATGTGACGATTACAGGTAAAAATTGTACGGGGCGCCCTATTTGATCGCCCATATTTAACCTATACTCATTTTTTTTTAAATATTTTAATTTATACCCACATTTTACATAACTTCAACATCCCTTCTCCTAGTCCTTCTCCTCCTTTTTCTCCTCCTGCACCAAGTTGTTGATTTCCTAAGTTGGCAACTGCTTTAAAAGAATACAGCTTTCAACAATCTTGCTCAGACTATTCATTGTTTGCTTTCCACATAGGGTTCTCTGCATATTCTTATTTATGTTGATAACCTTATTATTTCGGGAAATAATGTTGTGCTGTGCAAGAATTCAAGGATATTTGAGCAAATGTTTTCGTATGGATTTAGGAAGCTTGAAATACTTTTTGGGGATAGAGGTAACGAGAAACACCGAGGAAAACTACTGCAGCTTGTGAGCTTAGATGGTTGAATGGTTAGCTGCTCTTCCATTTATAGCAGTACGATGTTTTGATCTCTCGGAGCATTGACTGACTATGCTATACATATTATCTACAACAATTTAGAAAAAAATTAACAAAAGCAAGTTTTGAAAAAGCTTTATAACAAAACTAATGAATCTAGGAAAAAACATTTCAGCTTTTAGTGCTGAAGTTTTTACAAATAAACTAAATAACTTCAGCATCCTCAACTGAAGTTTTTAAAAAAGCTTAATGACAAAACTAATGAATTCGGGATAAAAAAAACTTCAGCTTATTTAGTACAATTACAAACAAAAACTTCAGCAAATAAAGAACAAAACTTCAACTAATATGTTCAACAATTACAAATAAAAGCTTCAGCACACTTGGTTCAACACACTTGCTACTCCAGGCCCGTCTACTAGAATGCTGAAGTTTTGCGTGATTGTCTTTGCTACTTCAGCCCTGTATGCTGAAGTTACGCGAAAAAGTAAGTACGCTTGTAATTTTTTTTGCAAAACGGATACAACTTAAAACTTGACCCAAAAAGCGGGTATAGATGCAAATGCCACTGATTATAGTGTTTGAGGATGTAGTTGAAGTCCAATAATTAGCATATCCAACAGATCAAGCTTTGGTAGGATGGATCAGTTTACAGACTTAACAGAAGTTGGTCCGTTGTGTTGGGCCAGAGTCCGAAAACATGAGCCCCAGGAACGTCGTTTTTATTTGTTGGGCTGTGTCAGCTCATATATCTAGCAATGGTCCAACAAACATAACCGCAACACTTCACTATTCAATCTGAGATGAGAATTAGACATTTGGGAAACTCTCGACAATTTTTCTTTCATATATGCGATTTGTCATATATCCACTTGCGCGGAAGGTGAATGTCTAACTTGGGATTTGGAAATCTTACCATATCTAGATTTGTCTTGCCATGTCTACAGTCGTATTGGTTTTGAGACTCATAACTAGATTTAGGAAGTTATGTGACAATGCGATAGTATCTATAAATAGTTCCGTTCCTTTCTAATTTTATCATTCTCTTCTATTATTGATTAATGTAGTTAATTACTCCCTCCGGTCCAAAATATGTATTTTTTTGGCCTTTTTCTTGTGGTCCAAAATAAGTGATTTTTTCAGATTTCATGAATGAATTAATTATTTTTTTCCTACATTGTCCTTGGAGTAAATGGTGTTGGAATATGTGTTAGGAGTGTTTATGTGATATAATAAAGGTTAATATGGTCAATTCTATTGCTAATTAATGCTAAAAGGTAAATTTTTTAATCTGTGTGAAAACATTCAAAAAATTACTTATTTTGGACCGGAGGGAGTATATAGTTCTTCCTATATTGCTTTTATTTCATAAGACGATTAACATTTTCAAGATACACTTAAACTTAAACGTTGAGATGGCTATAGAGTCAAATTCGGCTTATTTAAGCTAGCTAGAGGATATTAATACTATACATCTTCGAAGAGATGGAGCACATTACAAATTTCCATTATGCTTGATTGACATAGTACAACATATATAATAGTGGAGAAACAGTGTTCGTGAGATCAACATCAGATTAAAAATGATGATTACTTAACCTGAACGAGATGAAAATATTCGACTTTTGCATGCTAATAGGGACATCATAATAACGTTCAGGAAAAGGGAAGATACTCAATAATGCACACGGGCTTCTCTAACGTATAGTTACAGTTCCATGAAATTAAAGACTACGTTGTTACATCAATATACGTGGCTCCGATTTCAAGACAAATCAATTAACTTTATTAAGCCAGTTCGTTTCACCGTCGCAGCTGTAAGGAGAATCCTTTTGGTGATGCTTTAAACCATACTTTGGCTGTAAAGATTATTTGAGAATTCCTACAGGAGAATTGCTGTTGGAAAATCTGCTATAATAAGCTACACTTTTAAACTAGTTCAATTTTTAGTTGAGGGTAAATTAACTGAGATTCTCATATTAGTAACTATTTACATCCAAAATTAACAGAGAAGATGAATCTGAAAAAATAAAATAAAACAAAATGTAAATCGGTGCATCAGCTTAGTGTTCAGGGATCTACAATTGCATGATATTAGAAATTGGGTCTTTTTGTTTGACATGACAATGCAAATTCAATGCCTCACGTATCCAGCTTTGGAAGTTTTTCCGCAATCAAATCTTTGCTTTGACCTTATTCGTATCTCTTCTTTAGCACCAGCTGTTAAGTGATGTCTTCTTTTACGATCGTTACCCTTTTTCATCGTGCTAAATATTCCATTGCTAATTGGACGTAATGCTGCTTTCCAAATCCCTTACTTTTTGGTTTTGCTTTATTTAGATAAGAAATTTTCAAAAGATTATATTTGGACTTTTAACCACCTTGATTTTCTGCTTAACAACATATTAGACCAATTAGAAAAAACACAAACAAATTAAAGTGATGAATAGAAAGTAACGAAGCAGATCTAGCAGCAGCTCTTCCGCTCGACTAGTAAATGCTTATTTTTCTCTTTTCTGAGCTGCGAAGAGTAAAATCAAGAAAAAAAGTCGATTGTATATTTTTACCCTCAAAATCGGATAACAATTAAATTTATAAGTGTTTTAAGGATAAGTGAGTTAATTTGACACAAATCGATGAATTGAATTGTAATTAAAGCAAACAATGATAAAATAAATTCAAAACGTGCTACTTGAACAACTATAGCCTTGAAAAAATGAGTCTCACTTGAACTGGATGCAATTCAAACGATATCAGATATAAAAGTACAATAGCCTACAGAAAGAAAACAATGTTATATTGCTTTGAAATGTGTGTAACAATGTGTTTACAAATAATCAGACCCCCTTTATATAGTAGGGGAGTCTCACTCTAGGTACAATTCTATAAAGCGTACAAAATCCTATGAATAGCTAATTAACCGGTGTCTCATTGATATGTGCCGAGATTCCTCCCGTGATACCCGACCGACTACGGATATTTTCCCTTCCATTATTCAATCTGGCAATGTTTCCTCGAGCTCATTCGGGGGCGGTCAAGTCAGATGCCAAAGTAATTAAAGTTGATGTCGATGAGATGGTGGCCGTTTATAAGGCTGATGTCGAGGCCGCACAGGCTCGCTAAGTGGCAATCTCGAATGGAGGCTCTTGAGAAAATTCATGCTCGAGGTTTCGACTTATCAGCTGAGATTGAGAGTGCCAAAGAGCTGAGGCCGAGGCCAAAAATTGGCCTATCCCGGAGATGACGAGGAGCCCGAAGATTTGGGCGAGGCCGAGGCTGGGAAATGTCCCGAGGGTGACGAGGCGGCCCCCGATGAAGACTAGGCCACTTAGGCTCTTTGTAAATATTTTTTGTTTTTTACTTTTCGTTTTACCTTTTGGTTGAGGCCGTTTGGCCTCTATAAAGAATTTGTATTGAGGCCGTTTTGGCCCTTGTAAGAAAATTTGAAACGTTTATAAAGCCTTTTTTCTTTCCCTTCAGCAATTTCTAAGTTTTTTGCTTTGTTATTTATATTTGCAAAGATTAAAACGCCTTAGCATGAAATTGTTAGGTTATGCTCGAGGGTTCGAACAAACCTTGCCTTCAACCTTATTTTGTTTTTAAGGCATCGTGGGATTTCGGCATGACCGAAATTTTTTTCCCAAAGTACTTATACTTTCTTAGATCATAGTTTGCCGATGGTAGCTTTTAGAATCGGTTAAGAAATTTTAAGGCCTTTTTTGTTACGCGTCTCGGACGTCTCTGAGCCGTTATAATTTGACTGTAGCCTCTTTAGTTCGAGTGTCGCCCAGTGGGCGGCTGGTTGATAAGTGAGAGTTTTGACTATTTATTAGCGTCTTTTAGCTTTCGTATCAGTCCAAAAGTGCTTAATTGTATTCTCGAAAACTGATGAAATTAATTCAATTAGTTAATATTAGTTACAATTGCAAGGGTCTCCCGAAAATTCATAAGCATCACGTTAAATTTTGGTATTCTTTTATCTTTTTTATTTTCGGGTTTGTCTCTTTCTCGTCGTAATAATATATCCCCAAAAATCATAAGCAATATGGAATGAGAATAGGGACGAGAGGAAGAAGTAACTGCGAAAAAATGATTATGTCGTAGCAAAATAATTTAAATAAGCCAGCAAAAGTCCTGATTGGTAATCTCCTTTCCTCCTTCCCACTAGGGGTGTTTGTAAAAATTAGAAAACCTGAACCAAACCGAAAACCAAACCAAAGTGACCAAAAAAATCGATACTTTTTGGTTTGGTTTGGTTTTGGTTTTGAAATTTAAAAACCGATCAAATTTGGTTTGGTTTTGGTTTTAAATAAAAAAAACCGAACCAAACCGAATGTAGGAGTAGCTATTTTAAATTTATTATTACACACACACACACACACACACACATATATATATATATATACACACAACGTTTTAAAATTTTTATAGTAAATATTAATCGTTTGCACTTTTAGTACAGTTCTTTCTTTACATTCTAGTTTAATTGGTAGTTTTCTTTAGTAAAGTGTAAGAATCGATTTCAAGTTAAGAATAATTTATTTTTAATTGAGCCCCTAAATTATTCATCACTACTTGATTCAATTATCATCAATATATCTTGGTAAATAAAAGATTTCTCCAAGGACAATTGATTTGCTAGTGTTACGTTGAAAATGTGATCGCTGAAATGTGTGTTTGGTAGTGTATGTCTTATATTTAAGAAAAAACCCAACAAATAATCTGAAAAACTGACATAAACCGAATCGAAAAAAAACTGACTTAATTGGTTTGGTTCTAATATTTGAAAAACCGACTTACTTGGATTGATTTATTTTTAGGAAAAAACCGATTCAAACAAAACCATAATCGCCCCTACTTCCTACCTTTTTGAAAATAGGCTGGCACAGTTCATCACCTTTAGAGAAAGGTCATGAAAGAAAGAAATCTAGTAATCATGTTTTGGGAGGAAATATTGGAACTATATGGAGAAAAGACAGCATCCCGATTACGGTCAAGGCCTCAAAAGTTAAAGCTAAAGATCATCTTTTGCATTATTGGCAACATATCGAGCTGTTTTTGTACTTGATAGGACCGCAAACAGAATAAACTTTAATTATCAATTGAACCTTTTTAAGTAGTCAACCATTGCACACAATTTCAACTCATCATTAATTTTACTAAAGTATCTCTCCATTGATTCATCCATTCAGAGCTAGAAGTTGGCAAATTGTGCTTTTTTGGAACTATTTTCTACGCCCACCAAGACTATCATCAACTTGCATTTAGATAGAAAAAAAAGATACATTAAATTAGATTCATTTCCTCCTACTTCCAGAAATTTGGATAATGTGAACAACTAAGCATCTGTCCATGCGGCAAAAACTGGGACGTCAGTCCTTAATTGGGCTGATGAGATCCAAGAGGTAATATTAGTTGCTGGACTAGTGATTAGCTTTGGTGCTGACTGAGGCATCGCAAAATGCATCGAATGGCTGTTGTTTTTAGCAGCAGGGCTGCCTTCTCGAGAGCTGCCCAGGCTAGTTACTAGAGAAGAAGCATTTGACAAGTGAGTATTGATTCGTACAGATTCATCCACCTCTCCTAGTGTAGAGCTCATTGCATTTGTTTCAACTCCAACAGAGGAAGACTGATGAAGTGTCATTGTCCAATCTACTACATTTCCACTTTCCTCTTTATTCTGGATGTGGTTTTCATTTGCAAGGATTTGATTAGAGATTACTTTGTTTGTTTCTGTGTCTTTTTTCCTCCTAGCCAATTCCCCAGTAAGAAGGGTGTTACTTTCCATTATACGCTCCACGTCATACCTTGATATGTCAAAGTTTGTCACAGCATTTACACCTCGAAATTTAATTGCAGCAATGTCATAGGCCTCTGCAGCTTCTTCTTGGGTACCTATCCGCACAATTGATCCAAGAGTTTAATAACTTCTAGTGTAAAAAGACTATCATACCACCTAAATGACACTTAACCCTTCTTAAAAAGTGAGATTAGTAACTTGAAATATAAGGCAGATAATATTTTACAATACTTTAAAGTACATGATAGCATAAAGAAATTTATGTTGTCATCAGATACTCACACATTTTGCTTATCGAGAATCAATCTGACTAAACTTTGAAGCTAAATTAGATTAGTTCACCTTAGTATTTTAAAATTAAAATTTGGATATTCAAAAACTATACAAGAAGTACTATAAATTGCAGTTTTTCTCATATCAATATGATAAAAAAAAATTAAAATATTGGTCTAACTTCACAAGTTTGACTCTCATACTCAAAATATGTCATCTAAACTGAAACTGAGGAAGTATTAATTAAATACTTAGATCCAATGAAATTGAATCAGAGACCGCTCTGCTGATAAGTCAGCCAAAGTATATGCAGGAGCAGTTCTCATACAGGGGAAAGTGTATAACAAGACAAAGATAAGGGAGGAAAAACAGCAGAAAGAGAGCGAACCATATTTAGACTTTAGATTAGGCAGTAAAAAGTGAAAGATTCCCATTAAAAAAGACAGCTCCAGCCTTGCTGACATAAAGTGCTCTTGTTGGCTCGTGATCAGCCTTACTACCAAGGTTAAGACTTGCCATTTTTTACTATCGGATAAAGATAAAAGAAACTTTGCCTTAATAATACAGAACACTCCTTATTAAGATGTTTAGTTGAATCTATGTGCACACTTTACAAAACAAAATACATATCTGAGAGGAAAAATGGAATCAAAGAGCAAGTTAATGGTAAAATTTACTCACTAAATGTCCCCAGATAAAGGTCCTTGTTCCCAGCCACACGGCCTATACGAGCTTGCCATCTTCCGTGCTGATGGTGTCTGCTAAAGCGAAAACCAATTTTAGTAACAGTATAACTTCATTTCAATACTAAAGTTGCCTACTGAAATTGTAGTGAGTATCAAACCTTGTCACCCCTCGATACATTGAAGCTCCTCTTGAAAAACCACTACTCTTTCTGCAAAATTTTGGACAATTCAAATGAATACTGATTTAAGTATAGGAAAAGATAAAAATGGATTTTGACTCACAAATGAAGCAGCAACAATACCTACCTTCTTAAGTTAGCTACATATTCTTGTCGTGTCATGTTTTTCATTTCTTCAAGCTCTTGTTGATAATTTTCCAACTGCGTTAGAGGTTTTAAAAAACTTAAAATGACAGCATAAACGAACAACATACGGTTGATAAATAATCTTTATATACTTGTGCATACCGGGAAATTTATGTGTGTGGAGGGCCCCCAGTACTTCAGTGCTGCTAAATCATATGATCTTGCAGCTTTTTCTTCCATGTCATACCCACCTAAATTTTTATATTTGTGATAATTTAGTCAACAAAAAAATTGACATATACACTCATGGCTCAATCATTTTACAGAATATATAATGTATACAGAAATCTAAATCAAGATTTACCTAGATAGACTGAAAAACTCGACATGCATCCCCAGCAATAATCATGAAGAAGGTCAAAAAAAGGAGCATTTTTTTTATTAGTACAGTAAAATAACTCTTCAGCAAATCTAATTGTAAAATATTGTGTTTAAACTAACCTTGCCTTCCTTTTCTGCTCTGCCCTTCTTTCTTACAACTGTTGTCCCATAGATGAGCTTCGTATCTACCAGTCCATCTATGCCTAATTCAAAGGAAATATAAGAAATAAAATCATGGTGTCTACTTTTAATATAGAAAAAACATGTAAGCAATTAAGTACTACAGCATAAAGGTCATCAAAAGGTTAAGGAGAAGATCTAACCTAGTGACACCTCGATACTGTGAGGTTCTTTGGCCAAAAGTATCAATGGATTTCCTATGAACAATTTGCTTTTGATTTTCCACCTTCTCAGGCCCTCTTTTCTTTGTTTCCATAGCAATACAATCCGCGACAGTTGGCGAGATTTGTTTTGTTCCAGTGACACAACTGGATTGAGAGCCAGGGCTCATTGATAAGCTAAGTGACTTAAAATCTCCATATGTCATTGCACCACTTGATCCAGATTCACCACTATTATCAGCCATGCATCCTATCATATTCTGCTCCAACGCATGCGCATTTGTATTCTGATAGTTTCTTGACACCCAGTTATTCATTCCAGACATTTCATCAACTGGCATTGTTGGAACCTGAGGATTGCACTCTGTTTTCCCCTGCTCAGTAGAGTGATATAGTTCATGCCCTAGAAATGCTGATAAATCAGGGTAATGTTGTTGTTGTTGCTGTCTAGAGTTGTCTTGAAAATGGTTCAAGAAATCTTGGCTGTTGGAGGTTTCATTTTCTTGGTGTTGGTTGTAGTAAATGTTGTTGTCTAAGCTGTGAGCCATACCTCCTCTGTTACAATCTTCATAGTGATGGGTCCCTATTGATGCATCACCAAAGAAGTCCTCCAGTTTTGGTGTTGAACTTACCATACCTTCAAAACAAAAGGATATTCCATAAAAAGTAAGAATCCCAAAGTAGAAAACATATTTAAAAGCAGGACAAGTATTGAGCTGAAAATAACCTTGTGGTTGTTGTGACCTGTTGAATGCTTTCATAATACATAATGAACCATCAGACTTGAGAGGCATCACAGAATATGAAGAGAAAAAGGCTGCATTGTCACCTTCAGTATTATAGAACATGCCTGGATAGGTGAGAGGGGTTGGAGAAAATCTAATGGGGACTGAACTTGGAACATCAGTAGAGCAAGGTTGAGTGTGATGTTGATCGGGAGAAGGACCCTCTAAGCTGTTTATGTGAGGGGAAAGTGAAAAACCAAGCCAGTGGCTGTTGCTGTTAGTGTTGCTGCTATTGTCATCATTACTCAAAGACTTCATCTTTGTTGCTATAGAATTGAAATATTTCTCTTAGAGCAAGGCAAGTCAATCATTGGGAGACAAATAAACTAATCATACTCCACCCTTTCTTTTGTTCCCTCCATTTGAGACTCATTTTCTACGTTTGTTTTCTAGCTGCGGACTCACTACGTAGAACAAAATCTAACCATAAACCTAAAAACAAAGTCTTAGACACAACTTAATGGTTGGGCTTTGTGTGTGTGTGTGAGTATATATATACATATATATCCACTGAAAAGATTAGCAAAGGGAGACCCTTTAAACTAGGAGTAAACAAAAAGAATGAGTTCCAGCAAGCAATGCCGGGCATCGTTCCTGCATTCCATTGGGATCTGTGTTTGAGAAAGACATCTTCTTTTGCTTTTCTTATGCTCCACCCCCTGCTTCCTTCTTTGCTTTTGCTTTTCTCCCTTTTGCTTTGTGTACGACTATACATTTACTGCATAAGGAGACTGTTGATTCGAATCCATCCTTGTGGATTAATGCTTCTACTGTGGATAATGGCAACGTATTATATAAAAATGTGAACCAACAAAAGTCTCTTCTTGCTAGACAAAGCTTATCTCTGCCACTTATAAGAAAGAAAAGAAGAGCAGGCGTTGCTGAAGAAAATTGTACAAGTAAGTACCATCGCAATGGTTAAATTAATTGATATAAAATGAAAAGTCAAATTCCATCATCTATCTGTTGGAATTTAATGAGTAACAAGAGAAATCAATGGTCATTTTAGTAAATGTGGCAGAGGAAAAAAGTGGAGTGAGAGCGGCCAAAAAGCTAGAAATATTAATAAGACATGATACAACAATCAATTAGCTGTGCCTATATTGCCTTTTACAGTCTTTCAACTGCATCAGGGAAGCTAAGCCTTAGATCTTCACAAGAGGCAGAATTCTGAAACATCTGGTCACTTCACAGAAATCAGAATAGTACTAATATAGCGCACTAGGCATCTACCTCTGGCTTCTCCAGTTTATGTACAAAGAGAACGGTGCGCTTGTACCGGTCTAGTCCATTAGTGATATTGTTTGTTCTCACGAGTTTAAAACGTGTTACTAGAGTCTAACGCTATATTCTCAGTATTCCTCTTGTGTTTTGTCGACGTGACACCCTATCTTATGGATTCAGTGTCCTTGCTGAGTTTTGCCCCATCGCATGGAATTCGCCTAGACTCAGCATTAAGGTTCGTCTCGCCTAATCGAGATTTGCCTAAACTCAGTTGAACTCTGACCCACCATCGGCATGGGTAAAATTACATGTTGTAAAGGGTGGTCAACTGACCACCCTTCATCGGATAATTACACTGTGTATATAGGTAAAATATTAGATTTTAGAGGTATATAACTTATATTGAACACTCTTTCTCGGAGATTTTTTTCACTTCTTTCAAGTTTGAACACCCTTGAGTAAATTCCTGACTTCGCCACTGACCATCGGCAAGGCTAACGCAAGAGTGACACTAATACCATTGTAACATTCCAGTCCGCTAGTGATATTGCCCGCTCTAGGCTTAGGTCCTCACGGGTTTAAAACAAGTCTCTAAGGTCTAACAATTGTTAATTTATGTGATACTCTGTCTAAAATTTGGGGTGTTACGGCGCCCTAGTCACATTGTGAGCATAGCACGGAAAGAAATCCGCTATTGCGAAATATTGAAGAACTTGTTTGAAATTTATTCCAAGTGAAATCACTTAGGCCACGTTTGGCCATACATTTTGGCAACGTGTTTTCAAATCTTTTTTGAAAACATTATTTGTTCCTAGATTAATGATATATTTTTGAAAATTTTCTGAAATTATATTATTTTTTCAAATTTTCAAACTAAATCTATGTCCAAACGCTAGTTTGTAAGTCTTCAGCTTCTTCTTCTTTTTTTTCAAATCAAATTTTTGTCCTTATACGATATCAACTTTCAAATACTCGATTTCTACTTCTACTTCAAATACATAATTATGAATTTTAGTTATAACTGGCCAAACTTCTACAAAATAGTATAGTACACTACCCGGCATTAGTAAATTCCAAATTGTGACGATTCTGCGTGTCCTTATTAAGTTTCTTTGTTCCGCAAGGCATAGACCAGTTAAATTCATTTTTCATAAGGAAAAAAATATTTTGCCTTTCTATTAGAGAATTCAAATTGGGGCTATACGTTACATTCCTGTTAAGTAGATAATATAGAAGTGGATTTGTCATCGCACCAAGGTTAAGTACCAACTTCGAGCTGGCTTAACTATTCCAAATAATTCAATATATTGCATGCAATTTTGCATGTAATATTCCACGGAGACAGATTTTCTAGTGAGAATGATTTGGCCGATAGACTAGTAAAAGAAGAATGTGGGAGAGCTGACCCTTTTGATTGAAGTAATGATGAATAACTCCACCTAACACAACGGGCCACTAGCAAATTGCTTAAAGTGCCTGGCCTAACAAAAGAAAAGTGTTTCTTTGCTATGCCCCAGCAAAGATAGCTTTCTTTCATTTTCATCTGGCATTGAATGGGTAATGGAATGTGGATAGGAGCCTCTACTCTTAACTCTGTCTGCTTTGAATTGGCTCTATCAAGTAACCTTTTTCTGGGTAATGTGGTTTAGCCGTATATAAAGGGTTCCCATATATCCTTTATTACTCTTAATTGATCATTTATGCTCTCCACAATTGAGACAACAGTGTATTAATTATAACTACTTTTGGCTGTTCTAATATTACAAATGACAAATTACGGTTTAGTTTGGTCTTAAAATGAAAGGGTTTAAGAATTAAACTACTCCAGTATATTAGTGGCATGGCGGGGGAGATTTCAGGGCGAAACAACCTAGAAGGCTACATTGTAATTGGGTTTGAATGTAACTAGCTAGATGTCGTTACATAGTTTGACTACTGTGTGCAATCGAGGGAGTAATTACACTTTCTAATTTTAAAGTGGAAGGGAGCAATTTTATTTGTCACACACTAAGACTTATTTATATGTTCATAAGAAATTAATGCATATTAATCCGGCGCATGGATAACAACCACATATTACCTCCCAAATCCTTTCATCACAAGGAAGAATAGGGAAGACAAAGTTATCAACTATTATTACACCTTAAAGACCTTGCGATTCAACTTGAATCTAGTCGAAAAGAACAGATCTCTTGCCCAAAGAGGGGACCATGAAAGCAAAGAAAAAAGTCCAGTCATGTGACCAAATTCAATCACCTTAGGTGGTTTTGGAATCAAGACCTTTGTTGCTACATGTCTTGCAAAAACTGTTGCATCAGTCGCTTTACCCCCTTGAGAAGCCTTTGCACGCTCAATTATGGCTTCTTTAAAATCCTTGTAAAGTTTCCACTCATAGTTTTGCAAATTTTCCTCACTATTGTTCCCAAAACTTGATTTTATAGCCCCCGGAACCACGATAATTACATTTATATTAAATGGGCTTAACTCAACCCTTAAAGTGTGTGACATTGAAAAAACGGCAGCCTTGCTAGCACAATAAGACCCCGCCCAAGGGGTTGGCACTTTCCCCACAACACTCCCTACGTTCACTATACTTCCACTTCGTCGCGATGCCATGTGAGGGACTACTTGTTGAATCAACCTTAGTTGCCCCAACGTGTTAATTTCATAAGTTTTTCTGATTGCGTCCAAAGGAAGCTCGGCTAGAGGGCCTGTGCTGCCTATTCCTGCATTGTTGATCAAGATATCTATTTTCCCACATTTGGTTATAATTGAATTCATAGCCGATGCTACGCTTTCATCTGATGCAACATCAAGCTCAAGTGTCTCAATTTTATCTGCTCGTAGGTCTAACATATCAGATATTCTTGCGGCTATATCTGATGCAAAAACATGGCAGTTTTGCTCCGCAAAAGCCTTGCAATATTCATAGCCAATGCCACCCTTGGCGCAGCCAGTGACTAGAACAACCTTTTGGTCACCCATAATTTTTCGTTGGTTTAATTCATTTTTTCTAGCAAATTTTATACTATAAGATGTACTGAACAAGAATCTTTCCAGTATTAGTTTTCTCCGCCAATACATTTCTTAGTATTTCGAAATCTTGGGATGACCTAGCCTTAAAGAATATGCTATGGCATATGCATTAAGATTTAAGGAACGGCCGGCCTTGCAGTATATTACTTGATTAAGAGTGTTTTCAAATTCATGGAAGATATCAATTTAATTGGCAAAACGTAATGCGTATGTTTTTTTGGTTACAAACTCACAATGCCAACTGAGTTTGTAGACAATAAGAACGATATAAGGTTAGTACAAAATAATTGAAATTGATATTCAATGTGAATAACGTGCAGCAAGACGGAAAAACCAGGACTACAAGTTTTGGATTCTTTCAAAAACAAAACAAAAAAATATAGTAGAAAAAAATATAATCGAAGAGGAAAAGTTACTAAAAATGGAAAAAAATATAGTCTCATCTAAAACTTTTCAAAGTCGAGTTAAATTCATATCCATGCAAAGAAAAGAAAGATAACGTTATTGTCGAGAGTAATAAATTAAAAGGCTGAGGTTGAGGCTGAAGTAACCTTGTGAGTGGATGCCACTTACTTGTACCACATATTAACATCAAATTAATAAATTTATGACATATGTTTTTATAAATATGATTATCACTAAACAATGGTTAATTATTCTATATTTTCAACTTAAATTTTCACTTACCATAATAAAAAGTAGAATTTAATGATAACATTGTATAAAGGTATTTTTTTTTCACGGGGAGGGATGGTGTTTGTTTTGAATACGATAAAAAAGCAGAGGTACAACCGAAGGTGGTAGCGGGGGCAATATTAAAGATTGGTCCAGTGAATTCAGGGGGGTACAGAAAATCCAAACAAAATCTAAATAAGGTCACAGCAATGGCTAAACAGGAGTCAACAGAAAAAGTTAAAGTATATATGGCAAACCTAACTGAGAACGACCATATAGCGCTGCCGTACCCTGCCCCTATCCTTGATATCAAAAGCTATTTCACCTACTTTCTCTTTTTAGGGAGCGAGACTTATCATCCTTCTTCAGCATTAAATTTCACTTCTCATTTAAGACTCTCATTAAGTTTCGAGGGACAATGATGTTTTATACTTCACTTCCATATGAAAGAGGTGATTCGTGTAGTATTCAATTTTTTGCATGCACAAATTAATATGTTCCTACCCAATATGATTTTTCCCATCATTTTACTAAATCAGTTGTGATAATTTCAAATTTACTCTAATCTGAATACAACACTCAGAGTACCTAGATAAAACTGACAGGTATAACTCAAAAGACTTACTATAATTGAACTAGAATAAAAGACATATACTTGGAACTGGTTCTACTATTTGGTTCATGTAGCTTCAGGTTCGCACACTAGAATCACGAGTCCAAAACTTTTTTGATGATTTTTTGAAAGAAAAAAAAGTACATTTTTAATGCTAAATTTTTTTTTTACATAAATAGGTATTTCGCAGTATTATACTGTGAATTACCTCAACGGAAATTTAGCCGTTAAAGTAATTCGCAGCATAATAATACGAATTATAAAAAAAAAATTTAAATAATTTGCAGTATAATACTGCAAATTACAAAAAAAAATTTTTTAACTAATTCGCTGTACCTTTATTAATTTGGCCCCACCAATTAACTAACATAACAATAATTCAAACTAGTACACCAAGATTAGGTAATTAGTTGAATTCAAATTAGTAACACGCTCTTAGAATCTTGCTGGGTTCATCAGAGAATTTATATTTTCTAAGTGCGGCGGAGCATGAATTAGTTGTTGTGGTGAGAAAACTATTCATATATTGCATATTTTCTATCTTCTTGTTTGAACAACTTAAGTCCAGAGTAACATAAATTTTTTAGGCAAAAAATCTTTATATATCACTACCAATATTGTTTAACGTTAGCGTGTTTCGTCATCGAAGTATATAGTGTTTCAGTTTTGTCATTCAAATATATATTGTAGTGTACTTTTATTACTGCTTTCTTTCATTTAAGAAAGATAGATCTACTGTTCAGTTTCTTTTTGTCGGGAAGACGTCTTTTATTTCTAAGAAATCTAATTCTGTAAAGTAATTGGTACTTCTAACACAATAGAAATTTTTTCTTAGCAAATATGAAAAGGTTAATTCTACAAGTAGTTTTGCATCAAAATATTTGAGAAGATAAATAATCTTCCTAGCAATAATTTACTAGATAAAAAAAAAATCTAAAAAATAACTCAGATTTCGACATATTTTAATTATCATAAAAGTACAAGATTTTGCAAATGAAAATAAACTCAGACTTTAGCAACCAATAACACAACCAAAATAAAATTTGTTAATTGTGAAAAAGATGAAACCCATGTGAAAAAAGTTGCTTTCTTGTAGAAAAATTTAATAATTAATTCGCAATATAGTACTACGTTTTATGTGTTTGAATTATTGTTATGTCAGTTAATTGGTGGGGCCAAATTAATAAAGGTACTGCGAATTAGTTAATTTTTTTTTTTATAATTCGCAGTAATACTGCGAATTATAATTATTTTTTTTTGTAATTCGCAGTATTATACTGCGAATTACTTTAACGGCTAAATTTCCGTTAAGGTAATTCACAATATAATACTGCGAAATACCTATTTGTGTAATTTTTTTAGCATTAAAAATATATTTTTTGTCCAAAAAATCATCAAAAAAGTTTCGGACTCCTAGAATCACACAGGAATTGCTTGCAAAATCCCTTGCTAATTTCGCTCCAACTCACGTTTAACTTTAGTGTTTGTGCGTGCCTATAAAATAAGAACATCATGAAAATATATAGAGTTAGTAGAATAGGAAATAACTAGAGTTCTAATGCTATACTCTTCCTTGGTGGAAGAGTTCTAGTTATATTCAAGTTCTAACTCATCCCTTATCTAGGATATAGTTTTCTTCGAGTAAGGATTACATCTCCTTATCACATATGCAACCTTTTCGTTCAAGAGATATCAGATATAACCACTTAAGCTTATCTCTTTTACGTGCATGATTTATGCTCAAATCTGTACTTGTTTGTGTACACTGTGTATGGACATGGTTCATGCATATGTACAAGAGGAAAAAGGATGCCTCTTCTATCCTTGTATAGACTCCTCCTACACGAGGAAGAACTTGAAAAGTCCTTGGAAGAGAGTAAAAGAAAAGCTGCTGCAAAGGGAAAAAAGTAAGTGAGTGAGCCCGCTAAGGCAGTTGAAATTGAGGAGATGGACCTGGTCCTTTAGGATAAAAAGGAGGCAGAAGAGGTGGAGGTTGTGACTCCAAAAGCAAAGAAAAGAAAGACTTCCAAAAAGAAGTCTCCTTCAAAGACAAAGTTGCAGAGCCTTCTATCTTGGAGAAAAGAACCAGGTCTGCCATGAAATATGGAAAAGCAAAAATAGTGGAGGAAGAAGAAAGTGAAGAAGAAGAAGAGCAATCTGATGAAGAGAGGGACAAAACGGTTAAGTTTGGAAAAAGAAGCATCTTGAAGGGAAAACTCCTCAGAGACTTGGAGGAGGAAGGCATGATGATGCTTTTGAAAAATTACAACTGCGGGGTTGGAAGGACTTCTTTCGGATGGATGGAAAGCTTGCCAGAACTGAGATTGTGGAGTTCATGGTAAACTTTGAGATAAAAAATGGCAAAGTCACCAGTGTGGTGTAGGGGGCGATTGTGATCTTTGATGACAAGGAATTGGGAGATATTCTGGGAGTACCTACTGAAAGGTATGATGATTACAAAAAGATAAATGGATAAGCCTAGAAAACCTCCCCATCGTACTTGCCATTACAAGGAAATTTACTGACAATGAGGAAGAGCTTTAGCCCAATGTTGTTTACAAAAGTGAGATGAGGACTGCCCACATAGTATTGTTTAAATTTGTTAACAAGGTTGTGTTGCTTAGGAAGGAAATAAGATACATTTCCACCTTCATGGACTCGGTCCTTATGGAATGCCTGGATAGTGAGAGGCAGATCAATTGGCCAGGTTTTATCATCCAGCTTCTTGATAGGGTTCTAATTGGCACCAATCTAATGTCATACCCTATGGTTTCATTCTCACAGCTATACTTGCTTACTTCAAGATACCCATTAAGAAATGGGATGTTATTACAAACAAAGATCACTCTGGGGCAAATACCTTAACTGCATGTAACTATGAAGTCCACACTGCTCTCGAAAAACATGGCTCATCTAAAATGGTACTTGTGAACAACAAAGTAAGAGCCTTGGTGTAAGAGAGTGAAGCTAAGGATGCTGAGATTTAGAGGCTGAAGAAGAGGCTGGGTGAAGTAAAAACTGAGAGGGATGCTCTCAGGGCTGAGCTTACAAAGGAGAAAGAGAATAAGGAAGGCATTATTCATGATATGTTGAAGCTACTTCAGGCCAGAAACCAAGAACCTGTGTCACTCCATGATCTTGGGGAGCGCGACTGAGGCTCAACCGAGATAACCCGGTCGAGCAAGCCTACTAGATTGCCTTTTACCCAACTTCACCCATGAATAAAAGAAGATATGTTTCATTAATTAGACAATGATGAGGTCCTCTGATCAGCATCAGTTGCTTACCAATAGTTACGTCATTTATAAGTCCCCAAAATATTACATTACACATTTATAGTTTAGTAGTGGGACATGAGATACAAATACAACATTTTCTAGTTTTGAATTTTCCAACACCAATGTTCAACTCACACTATGTATACAGAGCCTCTAACAGATATCAAAAAGTGCTACGATAGTGCTGTCAACAAGGACCCAACTATACCTCAAAACACAATACATGAGAAGCAAAAGATACATGACCCTGATATGAAGTAGGGATCATCAAATCAGCTGAGAAGAAGATGTACTGCTATCACTTATCGATGTCGCCTGCTCTGGAACCACCTGCATCCATTAAAAGATGCAGCGCCCCTGGTAAAAAGGACATGAGTACATGTGGAATTGTACTCGTATGTAAGGCAGACATAATAACATATGAAAATACAGTAACTCAAATAAGAGGAAAATAAAGTGCATCAAGAAAATACATAATGACCCGCAAAATCACTTGTCAAGTCTTATTATACTTACATCATTCTAAACTTCTTTTGGGATCGAATGTGCCATATGAACTATGCATGGGATACAAAATATAATATAAAAGTAACAACATGCACAAACGAGGGCAATGGAAGTGGCACCTATTGTTCGTGTTACCTATGCTTCTCACTAGACCATCCATAGCTTTCTCTTACTATGAATTTATGCATTTCATAGGCCATCCATAGTGTTCACATATTATATTATACACCTATGTGTTTTATAGCCCGTCCATAGGATTCATTCATATTATATACCTATGCATTTCATGAACCGTCCATAGGATTCAATCATATTATACACATATGTGTATCACTGACCGTCCATAGGATTCATTCATATTATACACTTATGTATTTCATAGACCGTCCATAGGATTCATATATTATACACATATTCATTTCATACACTGTCCGTAAGATTCATATATTATATTATATACCTATGCGTTTCATAGCATGTCCATAAGATTCACTCATATTATACACCTATGCATTCCATGGATCGTCCATAAGATTTATTCATATTATACACTTATGTGTTTCATAGACCGTCCATAGGATCCACATATTATATTATACACCTATGTGTTTCATAGCCTATCTATAGAATTCATTCATATTATACACCTATACGTTCCATGGACCGTCCATAGGATTCATTCATATTATACACCTATGCGTTTCATAGACCGTCTATAAGAATCATTCATATTATACACCTATGTATTTCATATACCATCCATAGGATTTACATATTATATTATGCACATATGTGTTTCATAGCCTATCCATAGAATTCATTCATATTATACACCTATGTGTTCCATGGACCGTCCATAGGATTCATTTATATTATACACCTATGTGTTTCATAGACTGTCCATAGGATTCATTCATATTATACACCTATGAGTTTTATAGACCGTCCATAAGATTCACATATTATATACCTATGCGCTTCATAGACCGTCCATAGGGTTCATATATTATATGCCTATGCATTTCATAGACTGTCCTTAGGATTCATTCATTATAAACCTATGCGTTTCACATACCGTTCATAGGGTTGACATAAAACATCATTATGCACATGACCATGTATAAACTCGAGCGGCATGATTAACATTACATTTAAGGTCGTAAGTCCCGGATCATTAGAGGAATGCTTCATGTTCATACTCATTATGGAGAGCATAGCTCATTACATTAACACATGTATTGTAAATCAACAAGTAGATTTCAATGGCACATGGACCCAAATTTCTTTTCTTAACGTTCCTCATCATTTATCAAAAGACATCTCTCTTCCACCTCATTATATGCCCCTTGTCATCTTAAGGTCACTAGCTAAGTTCATGATTCTTGGTGACTTAACATTAAAGTCATTTGCAATTATTATTTTAGAAGTATGCATACTATAATTGAAACCGTTGGAACATACAGTGCCTCATGATTATCGTTTTTGCAAGCAACCATAGTTCACGTTCATACTATCACTTACTTGTACTTGCCATGGGTGATCATAGGAAAATAATAAAATTTGTGTATAGAGGAGTCAAAACTCATTTCATAACCTTTCATACATTCTTTCATTTCATTGGCACTATTAGCGACAATTGTAATTCTCATTGTTGGCACGATGGCCATATTTCTACATCTCATACTCGCTTCTTTCACTTCCAAGAAGAAACATAGGTTATGGCAATAAGAGCACTAAGTTTACTTTGCAATTTTAAGCATAATAACGTTCATTGAGACATGAATTGAAGTCATAACATTTTGATATATAAACCACCCATGAACACAGATTCCCGAAGGAGAGCATAATGTGATAGGAGCAATTGAATCACACTTTGAGCATATAATTTCTAACACAATGCTTATTTGGAATAAACGAATATTTTAGGAATGACTCAAATCATGAGAAAATAAGTACTTGGGAAAATCATGCTTGAAACATACGAGGGCATCATGGAATTCGACTGAGGGTGTTTAATCAACATACCTTGCTTGAACTTTCTTTAAATTATTACAATGTTTCGAAAATCCTAGCAATCCTAATTTTTGAGACATAATAGAATTAAACACAAATTAGGAAGATATTCATGATTTTAGCTCATGTGAGCATTTTATCACACTAGGTCTGCAAATTTGACTACAAGATTTCCTTCACTCCACAACCAATTCAATACCAAGAGTTTACTTATATTATCTCAATTATCTTCCCACCATACTCGTAGCTATATGCATGCATAAATAACAACTCTCATACTGAATAATCACACTCCCAATTACCCATTTTCTGCCCCAACTCAAAATTGAAAACTAGGGTAAGAACCTTACCTCTTGGGTGAAGATCTTGTGAGATTTTCTTGTTGGATTTCAAAGCATGGACAAGGATTGATGAACAACACGCTTGGGGCTTCCTCCTTTCTCTCTCTCTCTAGAACACCCCCTCTTCTATCTAAAATCATCAAATTTTTGTTGCAAAATGAGCCTCAAGGGCTTTCAATCAAGTTGGGGTCTGGTTATAAAAATCGGAAAATAGACTCTTCAAATATAGATCTGCAGTCATAGAGTAGACCGCATAATGGATATGGTGCCCGCAAAATGGCTGCAGAATTGATATAAAGAACTAGGCTATTCGATTCAGGTCTGCGGTCCGCAGAGCAATTCTGTGGTTGCATAAAGCGCCGCAGAATCCTCCTATGGAAATCTTTGTGCTGGATCCATGATGGGTTGTGCAGCCCGCGAAAATATCATGCCGTCGCATATTGGATGCAAAACAATCCTTCGAAATTGGCCATTTTTCTATTGCACTCTGCTGCTGATCTATGACCCATAGAGCGATTCTGCAGCCGCATAGTGGACAGCAAAAATGCCTTGCTCTACCAAAAATTTTCTTCAACACACTGTTCAACCCAATAAGTCTGTACCGCGGCAAGATTGCAAGCCACGAAGAATTTTTATAACCTTCGTACACATTATTCTACCTCGCCATTACAAAACCTTGAATTTCTTGGCAAAATTTTACAAGGCCTTACAACTTAGTCCTTACCAGCCTTGAAGCCTTCGTAGCCTAGTTAGAAAAACAATGACCCCGATGGAATTTTCATATTTTTTTTTCTCATGATCCAGTACCTTTATTTTTCTTTATGCTTTATGGATGACTAGTATCAATGAAAATCAACTACTTTTGTGCTCTAACTGTTTGTTGATGCTTCTTAGATAACTAATATCATTAGATTGATATATGATACTTGACATCCATGATTGCATTTGAAGTAGCCCTAGTGGCCATGAGTGATATCCATTAAAATCTCTTTATCTTAACATAATTATGCAACTTTTCGACGATGCCAAAAGAAGGAAGATAGGTTGTACTTTTGCTTTGGAATGTGATATTTATAACATAATGAACCTGGTCCTTGATGATTTATGACTTTAAATGGTAAGTGTTCTAACATTGTCCTTGATGATTTGTGAACGTGGTCCTTGATGATTTATGACTTTAAATGACAAGTGTTCTAACATTATGTTGATCTTGAGCTGAGATGAAACAGGTCTTATGCTTATGAAAAGCACAAAGTTTGTCATTATTAAAAAGGGAGAATTTGTTGATATGAGTGATTTTAGTTTTGATGATTGACAAAGGAACATATGCAAGAACAATATCCATGCACAATATACACAGACACAGGCAGATTCGAGCAAAAGTCATGCACATGAAAGAGATAAGCTTAAGTGATTATATCTGATATCTCCTAAATAAAAAGGTTGCATAAGTGATAAGAAAAAGGACTCCTTACTCGAAGAGAACTATATCTGTGATGACCCGACCGGTCGTATTAAGAATTAATGCCCCGATCCCCTATTAACTACTTCCCCTAAGTTCATTTCTGCTATTTGAGTTTGCCAGGACATTTGGTGTTGAGTTTCGGAGAGTTTTGGGACACTGTCCCTAAATGAGAGCTTAAGTATTGAAAAGTGATTCGTAGTTGGAATAGTGTGAAGACGACCTCGTAATAAAAATCCAATCGTTCCGTTAGCCCCGTTAGGTAATTTCAGAGCTGGGAGCGTATTCAGAATGTATTTTCGAAGCCCGTAGCTCATTTAGGCTTGAAATGCCGAAATTTGAATTTTTGAAGTTTTCGGTCTGATAGTGAGTTTTTGATCCGAGGGTCAGATTGGAATTTCGAAAGTTGCATCAGCTTCATCATGTCATTTGGGATGTGTGTGCAAAATTTCAGGTCATTCGGACGTGTTTTGGTTAGGTTTTTGATGGAAAGCGTGTTTTGATGAAATTTGAGGTTCTTAGGCTCAAATCTTTGATTAATTCGAGTTTTCGGAATTGTTTTAGGTTGTTTAAGGATTGGTGTGAGTTTGAATGATGGTGTGGGTTATGTCCGTAGGTTTGGTTGAGGTCCCGAGGGCCTCGGGTTTGTTTCAGATGCTTAACGGAGCATTTTAGAGTTTTGTAATTGCAGAAAAATCCATCAGCTGTTGCAGTCCCCTTTTTCCTTTTTGCGATCGGGTCCTCCTCCACGCATTCGCGTAGAGTATTTTTGGAGGAGGACCAATCCCTTCTACGTGTTTGCGTTCAGTGCCACGCGATCGTAATGCCCTGTCATTTCCTTCCCCGCGTTCGCATACCAATCAACACGTTCGAGTACCTTGAAAAGTCCACCTTCCAAGTTCGCGTGTCGTTCCATGCGTTCGCGATGAGTAAATCCTGGGCCACTATAATTTTTCCTCCATCGCGTTCGCATACCTGCTTCCGCGATCGTGAAACACTGTTTTTCTCTTATCCGCGTTCGCGTTCTCACCATTTCGTTCGCGATGTACTTTTTTTGGGCCTTCTCTAATTTCCTCTATGCAATCGCTATCGTTGTTTCGCGATCGTGATGAACAAATAGCTGGGCAGACAGAATTTAATCCCAAATTCGAAGGTTTCACCATTTTATCACATTTTGACTTCTAGAGCTCGGCTCTTGGCGATTTTTGAAGGAATTTTCACCTGGGTAACTTGGGTAAGTGATTCTCACTCGATTTAGACCAATTTCCATGAATCTCCTCTTAATTTCATCCTTTAATTTCATATTTTGAATGAAAAATGGGTAAAAACTTCATAGACCAAATCACTGAGTTTTGAGGGGGTGTTTGACCTCCGATTTGAGAGATTTTTATATGGTTAGACTCGTGAGAGTACGAGGATTCTGAAAATATTAAATTCATCTGATTACAAGACATTGGCCTGAGGGGTATTTTGGTCATTTTGCCTAATTTCGCGATGTAGCTTTGAATTAAATAGTAGAATCAGTTGCTTGAGATGTTATTTACAATGTGTGATTTAATTGAATAGATTTGGTCCATTTGAGATTAGATTACTCGTGGCAAGAACGCGATTGCTAGTTGATTTTAGTCGGTTCGAGGTAAGTATCTTGCCTAACCTTGTGTGGGGGACTTCCCCTTAGGATTTGGGTCTTCTTTGTTGATTGTATTCCTTGTACGCGAGGTGACGAGTGCGTGCTCGGATTTATTTGTGAAAAATTTCCCCTTTTAGGTTCTTAGATCCCTGGAATCACTGAATATGAAGTTGTTCTTGATACGATTGAGTTCCCTGTTATTAGTTTCATCTCTACATGTCTTACTTGGAATTTATTTGCCCTTTTTGGTTTATTCTTGTTGGCTAATTGACTTTTACCTGTTTAACTGTAGACAGTTGTCCTTCTATAATCACATTATCATTCTTAACTGCTTGTCTTTATTTGGAAAGCATTATTTCTATCTCTCGTGTAATTAATTGGTCTTAATTGGAAAGAAGTTAGATATCCTATGCTTAGTTGATATTTTTCTTATTTGTAATTATTTGATTTATGTTAACTTCCTTGCTATTGAACTGCGTATTATAGAATCGTTGCTTCGTATTATTTCTCCTTTGTTGATTTGTTCTTATTGCACTTAGCATTTCCCTTTTACGGTTATTCCTTGTGAATTAGTTGTACCGTCTTTTGGTGGACGAAATTTCTTAAGTTGATTCTCCTATTTTGTTCCTGTATATATTATCATTTGTTGTGTTGCACTTGAGATTGTGATGCATGAGGTTTCTGCCGTGCGGTTGTGGATATTGTGATGCACGAGGTTTTACCATGCGGTTGTGGATATTGTGATGCACGCGGTTTCTGTTGTACGGTTGATGATACTGTGATTTACAAGGTTTCTGCCGTGCGGTTGATGATACTGTGATGCACGAGGTTTTTGCCATGCAGTTGTTATTCAAGGGTGGCACGAGCTCTTTGCCGTGCTGTTGTTGTTATTGATGTTTTTCATATACGGCGTAATAAGGCGGGATATGTTTTATTCTTATATGTGGGTTGCACATGTGGCGGAATAAGTTGGGAATATTGTGATGCATGTGTGGCGAAATAAGGCGGTGCTTATTGTCTTATTATTGCACACGTGGCATAATAAGGTGGGCTATGTCAGGGGTTGATTGTAAGGAATTGTGATGGCCCGTGGAGGCATTCCTATTTGTTTAATATTTTAATTGTGGGTTGTTTACCTGTATGAGTTTTACCGCTTGGAAGTTGTGAGGAAATATTCATACGTGCAGTCCGTTTTCCTTTTCATGTTTACTAGTTGGGAAAAATTCTTGTCAAAAACACTTGCACAAGCATACACGTAGTTGGACACCCCATTAGAGGTGAATTCCTTTCGATTTTGTTAAGGGTGGAGATACGCCCTCGTTCATCCATTATATATGTGAGAGTGGTCCTAGTTAGCCAGTTAGTTGTCAGCTTGACCGTGAGATTGATGGAGCACATGATGCCAAGTGTTAGATTTCAGATGCTGGGTTTCTCGTGAGTTGTGGTTTGTCAGAGATTTTTGGTAGAATTGTGGGAAGAAGTTGATCAAGCCCCTTTTGTGAAAATCATTGTAGGATTTGAGTTATTAACTTATTTTTCCCCTTGCTGTGTTGTGACCTTAGGATTTGGATTGTGATTCTGCCGTCATTTCGTATCATCATTTATTATATTCTCGTTGT
>MU765747.1:34006-73739 GCA_026770625.1 Nicotiana glauca | reverse complement strand
TATATATATATATATATATATATATATATATATATATATATATATATATATATATATATATATATATATATATATATATATATATATATATATATATCGGTTCCATTATTCCTATGATTATACTGTTTATTGACCGGTAGGTGCCTTGACTGTTCCTCGTCACTACTCCACCGATGTTAGTCTTGATACTTACTGTGCACCGCCGTGGTATGCGCATGCTACTCTTCTGCATATTTTTGTTGTGCAAATACAGGTACTCTCGTTAGTTCTGTCATCCTGGGAAGGAGGCGTTTCTATAGAGACTTTGAGGTATATCTGCTACGTCCGCAGACCGAAGAGTCACTTTCTATCTTCTGTAATAAGTATAATTCTATCAGTATTTTTTCTTTGTATATATATTCTTGAGCCAGAGCCTCTTATGTATTCCTTAGCTTGTGATTTGTGAGTTTCTAGGTTTTGGGGATACTGTTAGCTTCAAGAATTAGTGTGGCATGTGCCGAGCGAAACATTAAACACCGTTTTATTTTACTAGTTCAGTTTCATTTAATTTCTTCCGCAATTATGGTTTATCTTCCGCATTGTTAGGCTTACCTAGTCGTATGGACTAGGTGCCGTCATGACATATTGACGGAGGACGAACTGGAGTCGTGACAACATCTTAGATAAGGAAGGAGTTAGAATTTAAAGATAACCAGAACTCTTCAACCAAGGAAGAGTATAACATTAGAACTCTAGTTATTTTCTATTCTACTAACTCTATATATTTTAGGATGTTCTCATTTTATACCACGTAGAAATGCTGAAGTTAAATGTGAGTTGAGAGTGAAATTGCAAGGCATTTTGCAAGAAATTCCTGTGTGATTCAAGTTTGTGAACCTGAAACTACATGAACCAGATAGAAGAACCAGTTCCAAGTGTCTGTCTTTTATTCTAGTTCAATTGTAGTAGGGCTTTTGAATTGTACCTGTCGGCTTTATTTAGAAGCAATTGTACTAGGTACTCTGAGGGTTATATTCAAGTTAGATTAACTCGAAGTTGCAACAACTAGAGCTTGATTGCCACAAAGAGTTAGAGGTAATCCTTAGATTTACAAAGAGTTTTGTAAATGTTGTTTTTGGCTCAGCGATTTAGTGAAGTGTAGGAAAAAATCACACTTACTAGTAGGTCATAATTTATTCATCTTTTGAGTCGGGTATTTTTCACGTAAAAATACTTATATTTTTTACTTTATGTATTTATTAATCTGCAACAGTAGTATAAGGAACACATATATAGAACAACCATGTCCTTATATAATCTGTGAACGCGAAAATTGAACACCACACAAATCACCACTCTTGTGTGGTATTGAAGTATAAAATATCAGACAAGATCCAATACTTTTATAGTATTATCAGCATACATTAATTTATTTTAACCTGTCATATATCTTATGTTGTTATTTATAGTATTATTTATTATGAGCAATTAGTTATGATTATATTTTAATTGATTTAATAATGTTAAAAAATTATTTGCAAAAATTAAACTTCTTTCTGTTAATCGCATTCACTTTCCTTCAAAATGCACAAAAATTACACATTTCGCTATGTGAATAGAAAAACTTATATGGTATGCTTACGTATTTATGTTTGGATGAAATGTCATAGTCCAAGGCCTGTGTGTCATGTCATATTCATCCAAGATTCTCTATATCTAGACCCGCTATAGTAATTGGCTTGAAACCTACTTTAGGATTTACGATTGCTGATGACAAAAATACAAAAATTGACTTCTGAATTCTGATTTATTCTTCCTATAGGGTTTGCAATAGTAGGCATGCAGCTTGCTATTGCTGGCATTTTCCTTATCCATCAATAAAGTTCGCATTTCTTTATGATTTTTTAAGTATTTCATTATGTCACAAGTGGAGAGTTCCTTGTAACAATAATAAAGTTACCCGTTAGTAGCCAATATTGCTTGTATTATGATAAGTTATTTATATTACACCTTTAAAATGCATGCGTTTCTTCCCGAAATCCTACATGAACGTGGAATAACTTGTACACCGAGCTACCCTTTATGTTACAAGTTAATTGATATACAAAAAGGAGTTGGATAATTTCATTAGCTTTGCAGAAGGCCCACTCATGACCCTTGAATTTCTATCACAAAAAAAAGAAAAGAAAAAGCTCCAAGAAATGGAAGAACAGAAATAGAGCAGGAATCCCCTAGAGTAGCATGTTGAAAGGCATCCACAAGGACATTAACAATAACACCTCGTAGACTTCTAGGACCCAACCAAAATACACAGTCACACACTTCTTCTGTTCAAGAAAGCATTGTATATTGTATCCATGGGCGGTCGATCAATTTTGTGGCCTAAAGTCAAATTTTATGAGGGGCCTTAATTTTTTAATTTTTATTATTATTTATTTGAGATTTTTTTTTTTTTTTAATTTTTCTTAGATACAAAGTTATAAATAATTTTTTTACCAAGAATAACTCTTAATAAGTATTTCTTAGTTGACAATATAACTAATCTATTTAAATTTTCTTGTGACATTATTTATCTTAGGTAAGATTTTATCAATTTTAATTATGAAAACTTCTTTCCACTGAAGCAACGATAACATGAGGTATTAACATTATTTCATAAGCAATTTAGGCATTTGGAAAAGAATTAAATATTTTTATTTGATTATGTGTATCAATTAAACTGTTATCTTATAATTGTACTATTTTTCTTAATATTTTTAATTCACAAAATAAATCTAAACTATTAATATCGAATTGATTATTATGTTTTAAGGAACAACCAAAATTAAGGCAATATTTTTTCGAATTTCCAATATCTAGCTATCTTAATTTTTACTATTAAAGAGAAAACCAAAAATATTTTCATATGCTTCGAATTTTTCAATCTATTTTGAAGTGAAAAAATAGCCTTGTCTATCATGTATAAAAGTAATCAACTCTAAAAGACTCTTCGAAAACTTTTGAGATTTTATTATCAACATTGCACATCAAATTGTTACTTCCTATATACCACACGTTTCTTGCGAAATTCGGGTTCGATATCCATTTCAAGTGCAATTTCTTTTTTAGAAATCATAACAGTTGCAAATCCTTCATTTCTATATTTGTTAAAGAAAGAAATCAAACCTTTTTATTTTATAGAACTTTTTTTTAAATTTATACATATATTAAGTGTAATAAAAAATGGGACCCCTTCAAATATGGGGCTTAAAGCGATTGCTTTACTTGCTTTATAGACGTGCCACCCCTGTTAGTATCTGCCATGGTTGTTGGTTGTCGCCTGCCCAAAATACTTTTGATATGGTATTGGTATAAATGTTGGATGATATTGTTAGTTTTGGTGCAAATTCATAAGTTCCCAAATTTTTAAAATATTTTTTTTCGGACCGCACGCAACTGGAGCTTAGTGTATCCTTTTAACCCATTATAAGAGTATGTAATTTATTTTTTCTTTTAATTTATAGTGAGACTTTGTTCGTACAAACAATTTAACCTTTTTTTGTTCTTCCTTTGTTTTATATCTTCAGTATTATTCTCCTACATAGACCACAGGTAAAAGAAAAAGAATATCCAAATTTCTTGTTCATGTTTGTTTACAAGGGGTGCCTTTCATGTCTGCCATAATGGCTCTGGAATCGGGCTTTCACTATTTGTCAACTACTTTAAGCTTTTCTTTTTCTTCTTACCAGCAGACGGATTATGGAAACTTTAGTTTTCGCTTTGTAGCAATAAAAGTAATTAACAAGATTATCAACCATTTTTGTGTATAGTTTTGTTAATTAAAGCTGAAAAAGAGGCCTGTGTTTGCTCAGAATGTCTTGAAAACGAGTACCAAAAGTCATGCAATTGCTTCTTCTTTTCAAAGGCTTAAACATGCTTTTCATTAATGCAAATCTACACAAGAAGACAAATACACATCACCTGATGGCGTGCCCAAAAACGAAATAAAGACAGAAGAAAAAAGGAAACATTTTACTTAATATATTTTCCTCTTTTTCCAAACTCTGCGCAGAGATGAGTCAACACTCAACAGAATGGATTCGTACCAGCAATAGAGAATCAAAACATCGCTTATTCCCCAGTTTTTTGTTTCATTCTTATCATCTTTTTGCCATTTCCGCTTTTCTTTAATCCACTCCACGTACAAAAGAAAGCTACGGGGAAACAAATTCTGAAGCTAGTGCTAAAAGGTTCAGGAAAATATATACCGGTTTACCCTAAATGATTAACAATTGAATTTATACGTGGTTTTAAGGATATGTGGACTAATTAAATACAAGTGATTAATGATGTTAGATAAGCAAATAAAAATTAAAATAAACAGCCAAGCCAGTGATGATACTGAATCCGGGCTCGGTTAAAAGCTTAACAAGTAGCCTGCCTTCGATTCGGAGCCCACTTATGAAGAACATATGAACAAGGGTAAGAACTTCGAATAACTTTAGTAACAGAGAAACGAGATGTGTATTGACTTGGTATGCGTGTTACAACATGTGTATTGGATAATACGCTTCCCTTTATATAATAGGAGAGTCTTACCCTAAGTACAATTCTAAGAAAGATAAAGATCTTCCTTTTCGCTAATCACTGATCAACTGCTGATACGGGCCGAGATTCACGCCATAATATCTGGTCGGGCGCGGATATCACGGCCCTTTGTTAATCGTGTGTGAATGTATGACAATGCTCTCCGGAGTCTCATTATCCCAATCGGGTTCGGGGGCATGGTCTCGATGGCTCCGGAGGTAGGTGCTTTGTTCGGGCCTTGATACGGGGAACCGGCTTTGATTTTGATTCCTTACAGTTACGTCCTTGCTTCGTTTCCTCCACCAAAAAATCAGAGTGCTCCTTAGCCTCGGTTTTACCAGTATACAGATAGTTCCCTCGTTTCTTAAAAAGTAGGTTTGTCGAAGCGACGGGAAATAATAGATGTTCTCCGGTTACGGTCGAAACGAAGAAGTCGAAACGTCCCATCAGTTGCGTTGTTCTGACTTTGGACATGTCTCAACCATCAGCTGGTTACCTCCGAATGTGAAGCGATGCGATCCTCCCCTATAAAAGCTTTTATCTCCTGTTCCTTTCCTAATTTCCGAACAAGCTTCTACCTCCGGATTCCTTAGCTATTATCAACCTTCTTCAAACCTTCATATCTTCATCCTTGATCTTCAGTTTCTCATAGTTGTTCTTAGGTTTTTATCCATATGTCCTTCAAATATTCATACTCTGTTCTTCATCCTTCAAACTTGTTCTTCCAAACCTTCATATTCTTTCTTTTAATTTTCAAACTTCTCTAGATAATAATGTCTAAAACATCTAAATCTATTCTTCAACAAGTTGCCTTTTCATCTTCACAACCGGCCACCGGTACTGAGGCGGTTGCTACTGAAGTAGTTTCCTTCAAAACGGCAGCTCCCGAAGTAGCTCCCGTCGGTTGCCCCCGAACCGATCCCTGATCCTCCCTTGAAAATATTCATTCCCGGGGGCTGTTCAATCATGGATGACTTTAAGGTCGAGAAACCCTCATCCAAACAGGACCGGGATGAAGGAGCATCGAGGTATTTATGCTTTGTTACCGAGGACGTCCTCCCGCGGTCCGAGTGGACGTGGAAGTCCCAGGGCCTGAGGACGATATCACTACTCATATGGAGGAGTATTTAAGTGCTTACACTTACCAATTCACACTGGGCTAGGTGGACCCAGTTGTTTAATTTTTGCAAGAGGTATGAGGTGTGCCTCGGGCAAATCCACCCGCTTATATGGATGATCGTGATCCTCCTTCGTTACTTCGTGAATAAGACCGATTCTCATCAATTCACCATCGATCATCTGCTCCATTTATACAGTTCCCGAATTTTCTGAGGGGAACTAATCAAGCTAACTCATCGGGTCAGCAAGGACCTCTTTTTGAGCATTGATGAAGATCGAGATCAGAGATGGCAGGGACGCTTCTTTTGTGAAGATTGAAGACTTGATCCCTCCCGAGTTCATTCCATTCCCCGAGAAGTGGAATGCATCTCGTAAGTGCAGCCTCTCCTTAAGCATCAATTTTCTTCATTTTCTTTCTTCTCATTCATACTTGTGGCTGTGCAGCTGTCGCCCAGGTTCCAAATGTGGTCCCCTGGCTTAAGGAGTGGATCAAGGGCATCTATAAATAAATGACGTAGTCCGAGCGCGCATGGCGCAAGCTTTTGAAGGACCGATGGGGAACCATTCTCATGGTTAGGTCTTTTTTTGAATAGTTAATACCATGCTTTTACCTTACATTATACTGACTTTGTCTTCCTTTTTTTGTAGGTTTGCCTAATACCACCGAACTTAGGCCTTTGGAAGGGGATGCGGACGTGTCATTTTCCATTGATCCCTTAGTTGCGGGATAAACCAGGGTTGTCGTGTCGACAAAGAAGAAGAAGAAAATAAAAGAAATGCTTCGGGCTCCCCAAGCTCCGTGGTGAAGCCAAAGAAAAGAATGGCTCGCAAGCCTAAGAAAAACTCTAGCTCTCCGGTGTCGGACTCTGATTCGACTCTTCGGCTCAAGGATGAGTCCGAAGAAGATGACATTTTTATTGCCCATGGATTGAATAATCCTTGGGAGCAGGCGTCAGCCGATGGGGAGATTCCTGAGGCCGACCTCCCTCAAACTTGGGAAACTAGTGCGGAGACCGTGGTCGAGAACCCCCGGATCACCAAACAAAATGCCTAGTATAATAGAAATCGAGGGGACGCCCTCCTACACCGAGTCCATGCTCGAGGAGGACGAAGCAGGGAAGGAGAAGTCCAATGAAGGGATCCATGGCACGGGCGATCCCCTTCATTCCTTTTTTGATGGTGTGGACTCGTCTACTTTGGAGGATTTTCCCGGACTAGGTGACCTGAAATACCGAAAAAGGATACATTTTTGGAACCTGGAAGGTCGAGTTCGAGTCCAAGATTGATTAATCAATTTCTCGCTCTAAGTACGGTCCCCAGGAGCAAGAGATCGCTTATTATTACTGTCTCGGTGGATGCCCGGGTTCTATTTTCTCCCGCGGGCGTAGCCAACTACCTCCGATGCCTGGTGACCGAGGAGGACTACGCAAAAATGAGCGAGGTGAATGTGCTATGCCTTTTCAATGAGGCGCAGAATGCACTGAACCGAGTAAGGTATCATTATCTCTTTTTAAATTTTACTTAGGTTTTGATGTCTCTCACATCTTTCATTATTTTGTAGGCCTTAGTACTTTATCATGAGAGCTTTCTTTGGTACCGGGTTCAGGTGAATTAGCTCGAGGTCGAGGTCGAGGTCGAGCTCAAGGAGCGGGCTCAAAAGAGTAATATGTATAAGCTCCTCAATGAACAACAAGACGAGTCCATCAAGGACCTTTGGGCCGAGCTAAATAGGGCACAGATGGAAGTTTTGACCATGAGGCAGGAACATGCCATCCTGGTTTAAAAGGTAAAGATCTTTGAAGTTAGAAACGAGGAACTAGTCATGGCGACTAACGATTGAATCTCGCAGGTCCAGCAGAAGATCGACTTAATCTCCCAACTCCAAGTGGAAAGGAACGAGGTCCAAGCCATGAGTGATGGGTAGAAAAGCAGAATGGACTGGCTGTCTTCAGAGAAGGAAACCACCCAGGAACACTGGCATCGGTAGAGGTTCAACTTCAGGTGGCGAAGGAGAAAGACGACAAGCGGTTCTAGCTTAATGATGAACTCCGAGCAATACTGAGCTCGACTCTAGCAGAACGGGACACCCTCGGTAAGGAATACGAAGCAATAAATTACCAGTTGGATACAATCTCTGCCAATGCTGAAGAGATGGTGGACTAGTATAAGGCCGATGTCGAAGCAGTTGAGGCCCGCCTGAAGACCAATGCTGAATATATGAGGCGATTGTCTTGAAGGGAGACCCTAGAAGAGATCCATACCCGAGGCTTTGAATTGTCGACCAAGATCGAGGAGGCAAAAAAGCTTGAGGCTGAGGCGAAGAAACTATCCGTGCCCGAAGGTGCGGAGGGCTCTTAAGGATCTGATGGTTTTGGCGACAAATCGGGCCCCGGTGAATATCAGGCGTGAGTGCCTTAGAACTTTTTAGTTTTTGTGTTGTGTATATATTTTTTGTTTATTTTGAGGCTATTTTTGTTGAGCCTTTGTAAAGACATTCTGGAATATATAAAATTTTCCTTTTTGGCAATTTCGGGTCTCTACTTTTTTAGCATCTTTTCATAATTTCCATTCTTTCAAATATTTCCAATGCCTTAGCATAGAATCAAATGTAGTAATAAGTCGTTTTCTTTTCAGAGGTTTGAGCAGAGCCTGACTTCGATGCAATTTTTATTTGCTCTAAGCTTTGAAAACTCAGAGTCATCGGGAGTTTTCCCAAGCTGCTTAAGTGATTTTAAACGATGCTTTTGACGTGGGTAACCTTTTGGAAAGTTTTGAATTTTTATTGAAGGCCTTATATTTTGCTTACGGGCTTCGATTGTCTCCGAGTCATTTTTAGGGTGGCCGTAGCCTTTTAGGTTTAGGAACTACCTAATAGGTTTTGTGCCTTCGAGATTAGATAGCCTGAGTTGCACGAACTTATTTTAGACGATAATCCCCAAGTGGAGGTAGCCCTTGGGCTCTATAGTCCCCACATAGGGATAGTCCTTAGGCTTGGGTAGGGGTAGTCCTTAAGCTTGATAGTCCCCCAATAGGGATAACCCTTAGGCGTGATGCTCTAAGAGCAAAAATACGTAATATCAAGGTGGGAATTTTCTTTCATTTTTGTGTGTAAAGTACATGATTGAAAGCATGTAAAAGCTTGCATTACAGCTAAGGTGGTCTTCGAGGGCATGATTCACTTGATCGTTTTGCCCTTACAATAAATTCTAACCAGTGAGCCTAGGCTATTCAAGTACAAAGTTTCCTTTTTTCCTTGCTAAGAAGCTTAACCCGAGGGTGATGGCCCTAGTATTCGAGGTTGGTCTTGAGGGGGATCAAATACTGTTGATGCGACCATTGACTCCGATTTAAAATCGGTCTTCAAATCTAAGTTAGCACGATTTATTATTTCCTCGTTAAAAAGCTTTCCGAAAAAACCATTTGGGACAAAACCGGTTCAAGGGAAAAAGAGTGCAACTCGTTCTTTCAGACCTAATAGTTACATTCTCCTTTGACTGTTTCTTGCAAGTGTTAGTCCGATTTATAATATTATAAAAAGGTAAATGAGATCATACCTTAGCAGTAGTACCGCTTTAAGTGCGTCATGTTCAAGTTGTTCTGTAGTTGTGCACTGTTTTCTGCTACGAGTTTGTCCGAGCCTTTGCAGGTAATCCTGATGACTTGATATGGTCCTTCTCAATTCAGCCCCAACTTCCCGTCGTTTGGGTTTCGGGTGTGCAGTGTTACTTTTCTTATGACCAAGCCCCCGATCTTAAAGTGTTGGAGGTTGGATCTTTGGTTGTAATACCTTTCTATCCGCTGTTTTTGGGCGGCCAACCGGACTAGGGAAACCTCGCGCCTTTCATCCAATAGTTCCAGGCTCGTGCTCATGCCTCACCTTCTGATTCTTTGGTTGCATATAAGAACTTGAGGCTTAATTCTCCCACTGCGATCGCTATTAGTACTTCAACACCGTAGAATAATGAAAATGGAGTAGCCCCGGTACTAGATTTAGAGGTTGTAGCATGCCCACAATACTTCAGCCAAAATTTCCTTCCATTTCCCTTTGGAATCGACCAATCTCTTCTTTAGGTTTTGAAGTATGGACTTGTTTGTTGATTCCGCCTATTTGTTCCCACTAGGGTGAAAGGGTTTTGACAAGATCCTTTTGATCTTGTGTTCTTAGAAAAACTTGTTTACTTTGCTGCCGATGAATTGTTTCTCATTATCACACACTATCTCAGCATGTATCCCGAATCGGCGTACTATATGGTCCTAAATGAAGTCAGTGACTTCTTTCTCCCAGAATTTCTTGAATGCTTGAGCTTCGACGACTTAGAAAAATAATCGGTCATGAACAATATGAATTAGGCTTTACCAGGTGCTTATGGTAGGGGACTGCCATTCCCCACTTCATGAATGGCCAAGGGGACAAGACCGAATGTAGTAACTCTCCAGGTTGATGGATCACCATGCGTGTCTCTGACATCCATCACATCTTCGTACAAAGTCCTTTGCATTTTTCTCCATGTTTGATCCAGTAGTAGTCGACTCTTATTATCTTCCGAATTAAAGATTCTGCCTCAGAATGGTTTTCGCAGGTGCCTTCATGAACTTCTCTCAAGATGTATTCAGTATCTCCCGGCCCTAAGTATATCGCGAGCGGGCCGTTGAATGTTCTTTTGAACAAAGTAAATTCAGATATGCTGAACCTGGTCGTCTTCGTGCGTAGAGCTCTCGATTCTTTAGGATCTTAGGGAAACTTCCTAGTCTTCAAGTAGTCCACATACTTGTTTCTTCAATCCCAAGTTAAACTGATTGAAATTATTTTTGCGTGGCCTTCCTCCACAACCAATTTCATTAGTTGTACAACTGTTCTTAAGCTGAATTCATCATTATCAACTGATGACCCCAAGTTATCTTGAGTATCAGCCTCACTATTTTGATATCGAGGCACGTGCTGGAGGGTCCATTTATTAAATTGATGCAGCGTTACCTGCAATTTTTCTAAATACCTTCGTATTTATTCCTCTTCACTGTGAACGTCCCATTAGCTTGATTTACCACAAGGAGAGAATCACACATAGCTTTGACCACCTTAGCAAAAAGGCTTTTAGTTAATTTGAGAGACTTGCAATCATGGCCTCATACTCGGCCTCATTATTAATCAATTTCACAGTTCGAATAGATTGCCTAAATACATTTCCCGTAGGCGGCTTCAACACGTTGTCGAGTCTGTACCTATTTGCTTTCGAATCACCATCCATAAAGAGGGTCCAAATTCTTGAGAAAGTTACCAAGGTTAACAACAATTCCTTTTCAACTTCAGGTATTAAGGCCAGGGTAAAGTCGGCTACAAAGTCTGCCAAGATTTTTTATTTGATGGCAGTTTGGGGTTGATATTCGATATCGTACCCGCTAATTTCTATGATGTTTAACCAAAAATAGATTTTTTGGTCAAAGTCAGTATTTAAAAGAAAACGGGTTACTAATAACTAAGATTTACTTCACTTCCCCAATAATTTTAGGAAGAATAGATTAACCTATGGAAATGGGGACAAAAGAAAAATTAGAGAATGAACTAACAATAACTTCTCAAAATCAAGGCTTAAAACTTGTAGAGTAAGCAAAGAATAATAACATGCATTTCAGTAATAACCGTAACTTACCCTTACAAATGAGATTTCTGCCCTTATATATGGTCTTATAATTATAACGGTTCCCACACTTAATTTGGCCTCAATAATGGTATTAACTGTATCGATCATCCGTTACCATATGTATCCATAACTAGTACATTTATGACTAAAGATTCCTTGTAACTACTCTGATTTCCCTTCTTCTGGTTCGTGTATTTTCCCTTCTTTACATCCTTTATTCATTGCATTCTTGTTTCTTTTCAAATAGCAGTCAGGTCCTATTCTTCTCTCTACATAACCCCGTGGGTGTTTCTCCCATGCCTTTTCTGCATTATTGAGAATGTCACTTTTCAATACATCAATGCTCCACACAACACCCTGTAAGTTTGTTGACAGTCCACACATTATTTTTTTCCACCAATACAGATAGTTACCCCACTCTTTGAATATTCTCAACTGAATATTTGGGAACTGGTAAGTTTTTATGGCAGGAGTTATTTGCTGCCGTTTCTCGAATATCAACATGTCTCTTTTAGAATCAATGCGACGTATTTCACATTCATTTAATGTCCATGCCACGTGGCTTCTCAAGATTAGATCTGGAGTTTCATAGCATTTGTTAGGGTTTTTGTGCGACTGCGTCAATCATGAAGTGACGGTACCATTATGATGCTTCATAATGACCCATTTTAACGACTGTCATATCTTCTCATAAATACTTCACCCTTTTTGATTTTTAAGCCTTCTCTCTTCAGTATCTATTACCTTAATCCTTCTTCGTTCCTCTGTACCCTTTCTTTTGTATTTCTTTTGATAATCATGTCTTTGTCAACACCAGAACCTTGTAAAGTTGTGATTGTTGATGAACTTGCTCCTTCCACTGCCATTACTAGAAGTGGGAGAGGTGGCAGACTTTGTAGACTTGGTTTATTATCTAATCGTGGTTCCTCTTCTCCAAGTAGTTCTGCTAGGCCATCTTCTTCTAAACCTAGGGCTCTTCTTCCTTAGATCTTTTTCTAGAAATAGGGACCTAAATGAACATGTGCGTGAACCTACAATTGCAGAGATTTTTCCTCAAGAGCTTTGTAATGGACCGTGAGATCACGAGAAACCAAGTCTCTTCTACAGCTTCCTTTAACCCTGCTAAACTTTATCCAAGTTTAATTACTTCTAGTCTTCTTTCCTTAGTTCGATGAGAGTGTCACTAGAAATCGAATTTCCCACTTTTAGTCCCCAGTGCCAACCAAAGAATCGCCTCTTACCATGCCGGTTTCTCTTTTGTTTATACCTACCTTTTTACTTTAGGGTTTAAGCCTCTTATTGATCCAGTGATCATTGCATTTTATCACTATTTTAATGTGTGCCTTGGCCAAATTGACCCCATAGTGTGAAGGGCTGCTGAATGCCTTCGTTATCTGTCAAATTTGGTTTCCGTCCCTTTTACCTTTCGACTCTTGCTTCACCTTTATTCCCTGAAGTTATTTTGTAAAGGAATTTTTTTCCTCGCTAGAAGTAAATTTTTTTTAGTTATCCCAGAGGATGACCGAGACCGTGGCTAGTATGCTTGCTTTGTTTCTACTCCCACTAGTGGGTTAGTGGGTAAAGAAAACATGCCTTTTCGAGAAAAATAGAATTTTGCACGTAAGTTTCCTTCTTTTTTGTATGTCTCGAATTACTTTATATAATCACATACTCATTTTTTCAGCAACCATGGAAGCCTTTGATGAGATTCCATACTTCCGTGCTTGGATAGAAAATATGTTGACTGCTGCTCCTATGGACAAAAGATCTTGGAAGTTTCTTTATCAAAAATTCGGTTGGAAAGTGAAAATGCACGGTACTCTTTACCTTCATAATTCTTCTTCTTCTTTTACTTGTTCATATGAAAAATTTCCCCTTTTTTTAATTAGGGTTTTTCTTTTCGTGGTATTATTCCAACATTTGTTCCATCAACCAGGCTTTCTGTGAGCCTTGCCTAGGAACAAGTTTTGAGTGCTTCTTCCTCCAAGAGGAAAACTGATAAGGCTCGTGGCTCTAATTATGAAGGGGATGTAGAAGAAGGTTTTTTGGTTAGAAAATTGCGCGTTAGGAGGCACGTGATTTCTGATGATGAAACTCCCGCTTCTTATGACCCTCCATCCAATTCAATTCCTTTCATACTCATAGATGAGCCAAAAAATGCTCCTTTAGTGATTTCTGATGAACATGCTGCTAATCCTCTATCTAGTCCCGTTGATAGGTTATTTGTCCATAGGTTCGAGGGTGAAGAAGGTTTGGACCTATATCTGAATAATTACCTCTCGCTTCCCTTCCAGTTCCATCTACCATTAATCCCCTTATGTCTCTACTTGCTGTTACTTCGGTTGTTGCTCCCGTTGCTGCTTCCTATGTAGAAGTCGAGCCTTCTAGTAGCAGAAAGAGATGAAAAGAGTTATAATTGAGGTCTCTGAAGGTGGGAACTTATTGAGAAAATATGGTCAAGCTGATGTGTGGTTGAAGCCATTGCTAGGTCCCATGGAGAAGAAGAAGTTAGAAAGCCATAGCTCACTGACCTTAATGAATGACATTGTTCATTCTTATTTGAAGGTATAAGTTTAATTACCCTTCCTTCCTTCTTTTTTCTCATTCATAATTATTCATCCCCTCATTTTTTTGAAGATCAATTTGATTGGCACGGAGCTCATGAAAAGAGTTTCTCAAACTGACCAGGAAATTGTTGAATTGCGTACCGAGGCTGACAACTGAAAAGAACAATTCGAAAGTCATCAATTAGAGAAGGACATTCTTACAGAAGAGAAACATGCTTTTAAATGAAAAATGAGAATGACTTCCACTGAGTTAGCGGCTAAAAAATCTTCTTCCAGTCAGGTCGAGAAGGATAAAGATAGATTGGAAACCTCTTTTGCGGAACAACTTTCCAAGGCTACTGAAAAGATAAAGGGTTTGAAAGAACTACTGAATCAAAAAGAGGTTTATGCGGGTGAGTTGGTTTAGTCACTTACCCAAGTTTAGGAAGATCTACTGATAAAATTTTAGTTCTTGGAAAGTTCTATCGCCATTTTGAACATAGCTATGAAGTTTTAAGCAGAAAAAGAAAAGCTGAAAGCTGAGATTGGTTCGTGGGAGAATGATTATGAGGCCCTCGAGGATAAGTTGTCGCTGGATGTTTGCTGGGATTTTCTGAACACTCGCCTCGATACTTTAATTGAAGCCAACCAAGAGGGTTTTGACTTTAATGCTGAGATTGATAGGGCTAAAAAAGCAATTGATAAAACTCAACAATGTCAAAGCTTTTTCTTACCTGAAGACGAAGGTTCCAAGGGTGATGGAGATGGACTTGTTCTTGGCGAAGCTGATGTTCAAGCCTCTTCTCCCAAGTTGATCCTTCTACTCCCATTGATGATGCTCCTTAACGTTTTCCTTTCCATTACTTCTTTGTTGGCTTTTATTTGGAACTCCCTTATGTTGTTTTTCCTTTAATTTAACAACGTTTTGGAAGGTTTATTTTTGGCTGCCCCTATTTTTTTTGGGTTTTGATGATAAATTATCACTCTTGTTTCTCAAGGTTAATATATAAATGTTTTGGCTGCTTTTGTTGCATATTATTGTCTTTGCCTTTTTAATATTTAAGCTTTTTCTTGAATTTACAACTACCTTAACAGTCTATGACTTTGATAAATACAGGTTTTTATAAAAAAAGACCTTTTATGTTAACAACACTGATGAAAATAACGTGTCATCTTCATCTTGGTGCAAATATATGAAACATGAAGTAGACATGAAAAGAGAAATAGTTTGAGGAAGTTTTATGTTTTTTGAACTTTAAAATAAATTTTGTATATCAATTCCATAATTATTCTTATGATACTTTCATAACTTCTTTCACTGTAGCAGATTTTATGTACAACTTTGGGTCTATTATCCGTGACTAAATTTTTGGCCTTAACCTAAAACTCGTGAAAATATGGAATATCTTGCATCATTTCCGCGAGTTCAAACTTCTTTGAAAATTTTTCATGGTTTCTTCAAGGTAAGGTTTTTGATTCAGGCTAAACTATGCCTCTTTGGTTCTTTGCTTCCTTCTATATGCATAGTCCATACCCAGTGTTGGAGCTTTGAATCATGAAATCTTACTGGATCACTCCATTCTTGAAAAGGAAATTACTAATGGGACTCGGAGATATTTATTTAGATGATGACTGCATAACCCTTTTTTTCTATCAGAAAGGTTACAACCTATAGCGGGAATAATTCAGTATTCCACGTGCCTTTCGGGTTTAATATCATCATTTGGTGTAGGCCAGCTTTTTGCCTATCATCTAAAATTATTAATAAAATTCAAAAGAAAAAAAATAAAATTGAACTTGTGTGATACCTGGAAGTGGGTATTTTCCTTATCTAGAAGTAATACTTCTTCAAATGAACTGCATTCCAGTGCAATGGTAGCACCTTGACATTCACGGTTTCCAACTCAAATGCTCCTTTTCTAGCGATGCCTCGAACCCTATATGGGACTTCCCAATTTGGGCTTAAGTTTCCTGTATTGGCCGCTTTTGTTGACCAGAACACCTTTTTGAGGATGAAGTCCTCAATATTGAAGTACATCAAATTAGTTTTCTTGTTGTAATATCGTTCAATTATCTGCTATTGCGCTACCATTCGAATTAATGTTGCTTCTCTCCTTTCTTCTACTAAATCCAAATTTACTCACATTTCCTCTTTATTTGTCTCTTCGGTAGTATATGTGTACCTTGTACTTGGTTCACTTATCTCTACCGAAATCAATGCTTCTGCACCATTTATAACTAAAAATGGAGTCTTGCCCGTACTTGTTTTTGCTATCGTTCGATCAGCCCATAACACCCCCGGTAACACTTCTGGCTATTTTCTTTTTGATTCTTCTAATTTCTTCTTCAAGTTATCAATAATAACTTTATTTGTCGATTCAGCTTGTCCGTTGGCCACAGGGTGGTAAGGTGTGGATGTAATCCATTTAATGTGCCAACTTTGAAAGAATTCTGTGATTTTCGTGCCTATGAACTACGGGACATTGTCACATATGATATCCTTTGGAACCCCAAATCGATATATAATGTTTCGCCTAATAAAATCCTTGGCTTCTTTTTCCCGCACCGGTTTGAAAGCACCTGCTTCTATCCACTTTGAAAAATAATTTGTTAAAACTAATAGAAATCGTACCTTTCCTTTAGCTTGAGACAACGACTCTACAATGTCCAAGGAAGGGCCATGGTGAAATAACTGAATGCAACAACTCTGTTGGGCGGTGCATGTTATTGGCATATCGTAGACATTTGTCGCACCTGGCTACAAAATTTTCTGCTTCTTCTTCCATTTTTGGCCAATAATATCTTGCTCTTATTAATGTCTTTACCAATGATCTTTCCCTGGCGAGATTCTCGTAGTGTCCCTCATGTACTTCTCTCATTACATACTCCATTTGTGATGGACCGAAGCACCTTGTTAAAGGTCCGCCAAACATCTTTCGATATATGTTTCCACGGATTAAGCAATACCAAGCGGCTTTCTGTTGAAGCAATTGTGACTTCTTCTTGTCCTCAGGCAAGATACCATACTACTAAAAGTTCACAAATTCATTTCTTCAATCCCAAGTTAGATTATTAAAATTTACCTCAATCTTGTCTTGGTTGAGTGTCGAATGAAACAAATGTATTACGATGGCATGATAAATGCGAGATTTACCAACACATCTTCTGCATTCTCTTTCCTGGGTATTTGCATGACCTTCCATGTCTGAAATTGTCTAAGCAATTCTCGTACCTTTTCTAGGTATTATTGCATTCGTGTTCTTCTTGCCACGTAAGTCCCCTGCATATGGTTAACCACCAAATGCGAGTCACTTTTGATCATAACTTGTTCTATACCAAGTTCTCGTGCCAATTCCAAGCCTGCATTCACAGCTTCATATTCTGCCTCATTGTTAGGAATTGGATAATGTTTTATTACTTATCTTATGACTTTCCCCGAAAGTGGAATCAAAACAATTCCTAAACCCGTTCCTTTAACATTTGAAGAACCATTGGTAAATAGGGCCAAAGTCCCCGGATTAGCTCCAATAAATACCCGTAGTTCCTTTTTTGCTCCAGGAACTAAATTCGTGCTAAAATTTGCTACAAAATCTACTAAAACTCGTGATTTTATTACAGTTCTAGGCTGATATATGATATCATACTCGCTAAGTTATATCGCCCATTTAGCTAATCTACCTGATAATTCCTGTTTATATAGTTTATTCCTCAGGGGGAAAGCAGTTATCACATAAATAGGATGACATTGAAAATGAGGTCTTAACTTCTTAGATGCCATAATTAATGCTAAAGCAAGATTTTCCATGTGTGGATACCTTGTCTTAGCATGTAATAAAGACTTACTAACATAATAAATTGGGGATTGTGTACCTTTATATTCTCGTATCAATATTGCTCTAACCGCCACTTCTAACACAACAATGTAAATGAGCAGCCTCTCACCATTTTTGGCTTGGCTAGAAAAGGCAGATTTGATAGATACGACTTCAAGTCAATGAGAGCTTGTTGGCACTTATCAGTCCATTCAAACTGATTTTGCTTCTTCAATACTGAATAGAATATAAAACTTTGTTCTAATCACCATGATATAAACCTCCCCAGGGCTGCTATCCTGTCTATTAATCTTTGCACTTCTTTTTTGCTCATGAGTATACCTCGTATTTCCTTGATAGCTTTGATCTGTATGGGATTCACTTCAATACCCCTATTAGAAACAAGAAAACCTAAAAATTTACCTGAAGCTACGCCAAAAGCACATTTTTCCAGATTTAACTTAGTATTATACTTGCGGAGAATCTCGAAAGTGTCTGACAAGTGTTGAAAATGATCTCCTGCCTGTGATGAATTGACTAACATATTATCTATGTAAACTTCCATACTTTTTTCCAGATGTTCTTGAAATATTTCAGTCACCAATCTTTGATACGTGGCTCCTGCATTTTTCAAGCCAAATGGCATGACTTTATAACAATAAGTCCCCCTGTCTGTGATAAACGAAATTTTTTCTTCATCTAGAGGGTCCATTTTTATTTGGTTATATCCTAAATATGCATCTAAAAAACTCAAAAGCTCATGTCCTGCGGTAGAATCAATTAGTTGATCTTTATGCGTTAAAGGAAATGAATCTTTAGGACAAGCCTTATTTAAATCATTAAAATCTACAAAAACTCGCCATTTTCCATTCTTTTTGGGAACTACCACGGTATTAGCTAACCAGTCAGTTATTTTACCTCTCGCATTGACCCAATTTTTAAAAGCTTTTGTACCTCATCTTGGATCACTTGATTTTTGAAGGATCCTTGCTTCCTCTTGTTCTGCTTGACAAATGGGTATGATAGATCTTTATTCAGTTTGTGGGTCATCACTTCCGGTGGTATACCTGTCATATCTGAGTGCGACCAAGCAAAGTAATCTGCATTAACTCGTAAAAATTCAATTAACTTACCTTTTATTTCTAGGATTAAATTTGCTCCGATGTAAGCTTTTTTGTCTGGCCAATGTATAAATAGCAAAATAGCTTCGAGTTCTTCAATAGTTGTCTTAATATTTTCACTTTCATTTGGCTCTTGAATAACATCGGGTCTTGAATCAACATAAGTTTTTCTTGGTATGTATTCAGTTGAGGTCTTTGTAACAACGTCCTTAACCGAATTCTGTAGTTTCTATTTCGCATAAGCATCATTGGATAACGTACTTGCAATTACCAATGAATTGGTACTTCTTGAAGCTTGCTGATCTTCACGGATTTGACGAATTCCCTCTATGAAGGAAATTTGATGAGTTGATGTAATGTGGATGGGACAACATCCATATCATGAATCCATGGTCTTCCCAGAATTATATTATAGGCCACGTCCTTGTCTTCCCCTTTTGTGATAATGCTTGAATTATCAAACCCATACATGGACTGTGCCTTTGGTATCACCTTGTCATTAACTTGAATTTCATTCACCACCCTTAGTAAAATGATGTTTACTAAACTACTTGGATTAATCAAAACTCGTTTTATATTTCGTGTACAAGTAAATATATTACCAGCACATTATTGTGAGAAATCATCAAGCCGCCCACATCTTCATCATCAAATATTATATTGTCACCATCCAAGACCTAGCGAACTCGCTTCCCGTGAGTAACCATGACTTTTGACATCTTTTTTGCAGCTGTATATGTTACACCATTGACCTCATCTCTACCAGTTATTATATTGACTGTTCTTTTTTGTGATGGATGTTTTAAGGGTTGCTGTCTATTTTTCATATATGATTGTCTTCCTTTCTCACTAAATAAATCAGTAAGATAACCTTGCTTCAACAAATGCTCGACTTCTCCCTGCAGATGTCTACAATCTGTTATTCGATGGCCATGATCATTATGAAACTTGCACCAGAAATCTAGATTTCTTTTGGTTGGATTTGATCTCATTTCTTTTGGCCACCACACCTTATCCCCTGCCTTTTAAAATAGTTACTAACTCGGAGGTGCTGATATTAAAGACATAATCTCCTATTCTTGCTTGTGTGTTGGAATCATTGCCTCGATCCTGCTCTTTCATCGTCCCATGATTGTGCGACCGTATCTTCTTCTATCCGCAACTTCATATTGTACCTATTGTATACATCGTTCCAAGTGTTGCTAGAAATTCTCGCAAACTTTCCTTCAGCCTTCTTGTGGCTTTGGAACTTTTCTCATTTACATTGCTCACGAATACCATAACTGTCCAATTATCAGGTAGTCGAGGTAACATCATCCTCTTTCGCTGGAATCTATCTAGGAGTTCTCTAAGCAATTATGTATTCACTTGCTTAACTTAAAGATGTCTTCCATCCTTTCTTTAACTTTTTGAGCTCTGATCACGTCCAAATACACGCCTCTAAAGAGGTATAAAACAGTCGTTTGCAATAATAAAATCTAATAAAGAGTCGGCGTCAAATCCACAGGGAGCTAAGATAGGAGTTAGGAGTATATATTCGGAATGAGCAAATGAACTATCTTGGTTGCACTTCCACAATGAGGTTTTTGTTTCTACTTCTAAAATTAAGCTAGTGATTGCAAATTTAAAGATATAATACTCGAGTTAACTATTTTTGAGTGTTTTCCAAATATATAAAAGGCCTAGGGTTGTGACCATAACCTAGGTGTTTGTCTAATGGGATAAATACTTTTACGCTCGTTTTATTTACTATGGTGTATTATAGCTCACAACACTATGTTTCCTATTCAATACCTCTCGGTCAGAGAGTGGTTTTGCCAATTTGGCTTTCTCAAGACCAAATGAGTATCCACCGAAATGGTTAATAAGAGCTCAAGTCGGATTGTTACTATCTCTAGGTTGAACCCTTTAATTGGGTTAATCAATTTCTTAATTGACTCAATTCCTTGATAGCTAAGTTATCCTAGACTAGGTCGCTCTTTCTCAAGAAGAGACTAAGTCAAATAGGACTGAATCAATGTTTGCAACCACTAATTCTATAATTTAATCATGAACTAAGCTAAATAATAAATACCTATACATAAAAAGCATAAAATTAATCACCCATAAAGTTTACACACTGGAGTTGGGTCACAACCCTAGTAAAAATATAGCAACTCATAGTGGGTGTAGAAGAAAACAAACAAGAAAAGATAATAAAACTCATATTGAAAGATTAATATAGGGAAATCTAATGTTAAATTACCAAAATAAACTAAAGTTTCCTAAAGAAACAAAGAAAAATGGCTACAGTACTTCAGAGATTCAAAACTTGACCTAATTCCGTGAAACTCTTTTATTTATACAAGGCTGAAAATTTTGGACAAAAATACCCTTCGGGAAGTTCTGCAGCCGTTCAAATCCGTGTGCGGTCTGCTGGTTTCTTCATCTTGTTAAGGGTTTGAGGTTTGCGGCCGCACAATTTTCAATTTCAGCCACTAGATAATATTTTTGTGGTCCGCAGATTTAGCACTGTGGCAGCAGGGCACTCTTTTGCAGTCCGCAATAGTATGATGCATCCGCAAGATAATCATCTGCGGCTGCTCAAATCTTATGCGGACCGCAATTCGAGGAAGCTCTGGACTTGGCTTTTTGTCATCTCTCTGATCGGTCGCAAAATTCATGTGCAGTCTGCAATTTTCCCAAAAGTCTGTTGTGCTTTCCTTCTTTGATTGCGGCCGCACATGGAATCCTTCGGACTACACATTGTTAGCTTTTGTGCCTTTTATTGCCTTGTGTTTACACTACTCCTTTTTGAGTCGGATTTCATCTCGAGAGTCCAACTTCCAACATTCTTGCAATTTTGCACTTTTCATTAGTTTCGGGAACATAATTCAATATTTTTAGACTAAAACAAAGTCTAAAAGGTGCTAATAAGTTGTCAAAATCCTCACTTATCAACTCCTACAAACTTAAGTCTTTGCTTGTCCTCAAGATAAATAAAATAGTTCCCACCCCCAAAAATTAAGGGACATTACTACTAGACACTAGTGAGTCATTCTCACCTCAGTTGGGACCAACAATTACCCATACCACTCATGCATTATTGAAAAGGCGACAAGTTAAAAATTTAAGCACATATAGCTCTATTGTGACATTCGAGCGTCAAGAGTTGACTTTACTCATCAAGGACCCTCGCTCTATCTTGTAGGTCATGGTGGACTCCAAACTCTTCCTCCTCTACTCTCCATTTTCCAAGCTCACTTAAGAATATAGCACCCAATTTAAAGATTTATGAAAGGTTCACTCATCTCTCTCAAGGGAATATCACAAGTACGACTTCAAGTACCATGGCTTGCCACTCATGTAGATCACCACTAATATAGCTCAATCGGCTCAAAATCAAGCAAGACTTCTTTTGGGATGTAATTAAGGCTTTTGGAATAGGGATTGATACAATAAGGATAAGTGGTTACACCTTGCTTAAGCACTCCATCTTTCAATTCTCGGCTCCCACTTTGCTGGTTCCTTGAGGCACTTTCTTTTTCTTGGAGCGATCGAGAGACTTAACATCACTCTTTCTTTATTATTACATTCATATTTCTCCATGTTTGAGATCATTGCTTTTCTTTGAATCCCTTCGACTCTTCCATTTATTCACTTTTTTGCATTTCTCTTTTTGTTCTTTTCTTTTATTTGCCTTTCCTTCTCAACATTTCTTTTCTCTATTTGTGCCTTGACACCTTTATCCAATTTCCTCGTCTCTCCCGCAAACTTGTAGTTTTAGCCATTTGTTTCACATGAGTGTTAAGGAATTCTCGGGTGCCAAGAGAGGATGACGATGGAACGGGTAAAGGCTTGTAACATGATTTTTAAATGAGAAAGGATAAAGGCTCGAAGGGATTGACTAGGGATGACATCATTGGTAGGTAATAGAAAACTCAAATGGGCCAAGGAAAGCCTATGATCACTTCTCAAGCCAAGCAAAACTTACAATTTTGCCTTAAAGCACATTTGAGGCAAGTTCTGGACCTTCCGCACAGTTACTTGGACTAGAAACAAAGCATCTTACTCCTCATGAAATTAGATTGTTAAAAAGGATAGAGTTGAGGCCCACAACAACCATATTCAAGATTGAAGATCACTATGGTTCAATTAGACCACTCGATGGTATCAAAGTCAACAAAAGAGTCACAAAGCACAAACTAGAGCTATTTACTTTTAAAAATCTTGTCCCTAACCATAAGCACGTTGTTAAATGTTGTGGTGCCAAATGAATCATATTTGACTCTTTGAGTTAGACTTAATTAGGTCTTTTTATTTAGTACTACTACAATTATCACCTAAACACAAAACAGACTCATTCCCTTAAGAAGTTTGTCACGCCATCCATCATTGGGACGAGTCACCAGGTTCATACAACAACTACCTTTCGAAAGAACCATGGCATTAAAAAAACTAAAGGCTTATTATCTGCTAAAACATAAAAAGAAGCTACTAAATAAAAATAAGCTACTAAATCAAATACTAACTAATAAGGAAATAAACATAAAGAAGCTACAAAACAAAAACAATTGAAAGCAGAAAGAATGTACATAATGAGAGATAAAGAGAAGATATATACATAATGAGAGAAAAGGGAGAATATATACATAATGAGAAAGAAAAAAAAATAATATCAAGTTAAGTACAGGCCAAATATCTTAGAATCATCAAATAAACTCCACCCCACCCAAAATTAAAATAAGCATTGTCCTCAATGATTAATAATATATGAATGGAGGAAGGGAAAGAGTAAAGAAGACTCCCTATGGCTCCTTGGACATCTCTGTGTCCCCAACAGTGTCACCACCCTCAAGCTCGTCCAACTGGATCTCATCATCTTCAATTCTGGGAGTTGACGAGTCGGTGAATATCTGGCGCACTGCCGTGGTAATATCGCCAGCCGGGTCTGGCTCCTCAGACTGGCCGACTGGTGCTAGTAAAGTTGATGGTGCTGTAAGACCTAGATCAATCAGCATCTCAAATGGGAGATCTCCGGCTGCTGCAATCTTGGTCACCTGTCTTCGGATCTTATCAACTTCTGGGAAGCCTTTGACTTTCTCATTTTCTTTACTTCTTTTCCTAACTCCTCAATCGCTGACTCATGCTATACCAAAGTGTTCATGATAGTAGTCTGGTTCTCTAGGAACTTCTTCAATGTGTCTTCCACTGTCAGAGAAACCTGAGGTGCCTGAATGGAGGGCTGTGCTACAACAGTACTGGATAGGCCTGAAAGCTTTGCAATGGTGGTCTGCATCCAATTGTTGAGGCTTTCTAGTGTTTGGGAGACTCACAACAGAAAGTAGAGCATAGGCATGGGCACCGGCTTCAAAGCCGAGGTGGAACCTATGGCAAGAAATATAGTGGGAACTAAAGATAGTGGTGGAGGCATCGCTGCGACATTGGAGGAAGGCTCAGACGAAGTGGATTGACCATCAACTGCCTTTGCAACTACCATAACTGGCTCGTCAGAATGGCCCACAGTAGTAGGAGGCTGAACCTTTTTCTTTAGGTTTTTAGCATCCATCAGAGAGTACTATGAGAAAGGCTTCTTCAGCCACACCTTCGTGTCATAATCCCTCGGCTCTACCCCCACATCCGTGAGATACCCTATAATAGTGTTGGGATAAGGGTAAGACGAGTCAACTTGCCTAGCAATAGCAGAGATGTTGGCCGACATACGACACCCACATTGATTGGGTATCTGGCCATGATAGAAGCAACTAGAGCTGCCAGTGGAATCAGGATACATGTCTCATTTTGGCACGGGTCTAGTCTGCTGCAAACAAAGGTTTGCCACCCCTTCGCCTTAAAGTTCATAGTGTTCCTTTGAATAGGAACTGCTGCTGCGATCCATGGTGGTGGTGGACTAAGAGCTGCTGGAATCTCCGCTAACAAAGGATAAGCTTATTATGCCCCACAATATTGCGTCGATGTTACACTCCGCAGTATTATATTACGATGATGTTACACTCCGCAGTATTATATTAAGACAATGTTATACCCTGTAGTATTGTACGTTGAATTTGTCATAAGATAATTAACATCAGTTCAATGACAAGATTATTTGGAAATTATAAGTATTATGCTATTTAGAACAAGTGATGAGTAAATTCATGAAGGTGAAAGGGTAAACGAATCAAAGAAAATAAGTTTTGTTGAAGGATGTCAATTTAGGATACAATATGATCCGAGCCATAATACCCAGTATTTTTGTACTAGTGCCATACAAGGTACCCCATGACCATAATAGTAAGGTATATAAAGTGTGTTATAAGTGAGTAGTATTTTAAGTAGTTTGAGATAATTCTTAATTATGTGGAAAAATAGTTAATTATTGATTTAAGTGGATAAGTGTAAGAATTATTTTGTCCACATGAGACCATGACAATTAAAGTAAAGTATGACTAATGTATGAAGGATAGGGTGGTGTCACATTTTTGGGATAAGTATGCTTACTAAGCATTGAAGTTTATTTAGGTGGCAAGGTTTAAGGACATGTGCACCAACTTATCTCATGAAGTAGGAGAAGGCTATTAAGAGGGCAAAAGATTGCACGGCAACATGGATTCCTTTTCTTGTAGTAAGAAACATCCCATTTTGTTCATAAGCTTTAAAGTAGGATGCTTATATTTTCTAAGTTAATTCATACAAGACTACAAAGTAATAGATAGAATTAAAGGATATAATATGATCGCTTTCAATGCTTAGCAACGTGAGAATTGCAATTCTAAGGGAGCACGGTGCAATATTTCTCAAGAATATCATATAGATTTTTCCTACTCCGATCTTACCGTTACGTGTTTCATCGCAAAAGATGTGTGTTATAGGAATTGTCAAGAGAATAGGTCCAGATATACTAAGGCCATCCCCTCTTTTCTTTTGGCATGATCCATACAATACAAAAAAAATGAGCAAATGCACAACTTCCATAAATGACTCAATTTATAGAAATGCTAGAGATACTTATGTTCTTGACTCCCCATATGTCCTATTATTCTATTATCTATTCATGGGTCTCAAAAAATACGTAAGTTGATAAAGTTTATTTCATGATATTAACCATAGGCATAATGGTCTTATGACGTTCTAAGAGATTTTATTGATATACTTCTCATGCATTACATTTATTTACATGTACATTGACCCATGACCAGATGGCTTTATATATATATATATATATATATATATATATATATATATATATATATATATATATATATATATATATATATATATATATATATATAAGGTTACGGCGTTATATACGCACCACTACCTGATCAGCTGGTATACATTAATGATTTTGCCCACAGTGGTTGAGATGATATGATGGGATGCCCTCAGAGACTTGATGATGTTATGAGCACATGTAACTATGAATGACATGGCATTCATACGCATATGCATGATGCTATATGTATTTCATGATTTATAGAGTTATCTAGACTTACAGGTTGAGTCATTTACTCTATATTTCTTCCATGTCTTTTATATACTTATTTATGTGCATTACATACTCGGTACATTATTTGTACTGACATCTTTTTGTTGGGAATGATACATTCATGCCTTCAGTTTGATGAGTCCTTATAGTAGATGAGGTTACATTAACAAAGGAGCAGTATGACTCCACCTCATTCAGAGTTCAACCGAGTCCGTGAGTCATCGTGTTAGAATTTTGCTACAGACTTATGGGTAGGCCGGTACCTTGTTCTATTTGATGTCAAATACTCTTAGAGGCTTTGTAGATAGATGTTCATTTTGTACAGTATGTCAGAGGCCTTGTATTCATGTTTTAAGAAAGATTGTTCATTTATACAGTGCTTTCCCACTTATAGTTATACATTACAAGTTGTTGCCATAATGGCCCAGTTACCAATGATAGTACAATAAGAAAGATATGTTATGTTGGTACTCAGTTGAGTAAAGCATCCGGTGTTCGTCGTGACCCTTTAGTTTGGGTCGTGACAGAGCTGCCTCCCTAAGTGCATACTTCTCTAAGTACTCTCTGGGCTCGACATCATCAAATCCCAAGTATGTGTTCAATATGTGTTGGTCAAATCGCACCTTGAGGTTTCTCACTTTTGTCCCATTTTAGATATGCGCCACATTGGCGTAGAATTCCTGGACAATGTACTCCTTAGCATCCACCATGCTCTGGGTAAACCACATCCACCATTTTTATTCCTTAAACTATCTCAACACTATCGGGTTATACTTCCCAGATCCTTCAATTGAAATTATTGCTCAAGAATGATCGACCTCATTGGCCACCATTCACTGAAGCTGGAGAAGGCAGCCAAACTCACCAACCAATCTTCCCAAAACTCTTTATTCTTCGACCCTTCAAGGTCGGCAGCTGTAGCATCTCTCCCTCTACTATCACCAGTAATTTCATCAACAGTAGTATCTAGTGCCTCAAGGAGAGGTGTAGAGGATGGCTCGGAAGCCTGACTAGCAGTTTTCGAACCCTAGAAAGTGTTCCGAGATGTGGACGACTCATCCCCGAGTTGATATCTTCCTGGTGGCTTTGATTGGAAAACCGACTACTCTTGAATGGAGTTTCCCTCCGATGCTTCCCTGGACGGGACATGAGAACTGGACTAGGAGGGCTTACACCTCTCCCTCTACTGACAGTAGCTTTCTTTGTGATTATTTTTAGTAGGTCGAGGGGTAAAGCACTCTTGCCTTGACCCCTGGAAGGTTTACCCCTCCCCTTTGAAGTATCACCTCTACCTCGAGATCGAACCATTTTTTGTACCAAGCAAAAGCAGGTGTTAGTTGCAATTCAAGTTCAGATACATAAGGAATGTAAGGACACACCAGAAGATACAGTGTGGGTACAATTGAAACGTTCTTGCAGGATGAGGATTGTGGTCCACACATATTCATTGTGGCCATAGATTGGGCCATTGCGGACCGCATAATTATCTTTTATGGCAGCAGATGAGGATTTTGGTCCGCACAATTTCTATTGTAGCCGCAAAACAAGGACCTAAATTATGCCAACTCTCTGATGATAGATAATTGGCTAATGTGCGGCCGTAACATGTTTTCTACGGATCGTACATTTTGATCCTGTGGCCGAACATTGAAGAACACACATGCATACTCTCTAAAGACAGTAAAATAGCTATTTTATGGCTGCACTGGAAATTCTATGATTCGCACAATTTTCCTTGCAGCCGCAGACTCGTGCTTGACTAAACTTACCTAGAATCAACTTCGGCGGACCGCACAATTTTTTGTGCGGCCTTAGATTTCCACAATTACGAAAATGTCGGCATTTTTATCTATGGTTTGCAATTCTTGCACAAAATTTGACATGGAAACATCGTACAAGCATGAAAACTTAGTTACCCAGTTTCTAATTAGCAAGTGCTAGTTGACCCACTACAGATTTACCCCACAATTATGTACAATTAGATTCAACAAAAAAATGGCCTAAAAGTTTGACTAAAAATCTAAAAAGAAAAAAATTTAAAAGAAATTAACAAGATTATGAAGCATACCAAGTGAGTGAGTATAGTAAATGAGTAATCAACAGTTGCTAGACATATGGGCAGATGATTTAGCAAGAAATTTCAAATTACTACCAGTTATGTGCTGAAAGAGGAAAAAAAGGTAACAGTATCTCTAAGCCCTCTATTTATACTTGTTGATTTTTGCTAAGGGAAAGAGAAGTGAGGGCGGCCGTAGAATTCCAATTTTTGTCCGCACTTTGTTACCTAGGGGATTAATTGCCCTTTTTCTTTGTGATCCATAGAATTGTATGTGCAGCCGTAGATCTTTGTTGTGGACCACATAAATTATGTTGCGGACGCAAATCGACCATTTTTCTGATAGGCCAACTTCATAGAGCTTTTACTTTCCACCTTCAATTTGTGCGTTCCGCGATTTAATTTTGTAGTCGTAGAGCACCTTATTGCTGCAGTAACTATAATTGCATGGTCCGTACAATGCAATTGCGGGCCACTGTTCCTTCCACACTTGACTAGATTTTCGTGCACAATTCCTGTAAAACACACTCATCCCTTCAGTATACTTCTAATCAAGTTAGCACAAAAATAAATTCTAACAACAAAAGAAACATGGGTTGCCTCCCAAGAAGCGCCTAATTTAACGTCGCGGCACGACATAGAATACCATCAATTAAAATGAATCACTGCCACTACGTGGTCATCTTCAACTTTTCCCAAATAGTGCTTCACCCGGTGAGCATTGACTCGGAATACCTCATTGTTCTTGTTCTTCACGTCCAATGCACCAAAGGGTGTCACACCCACAACTTCACATGGGCAACTCCATTTAGACTTTAATTTCCCGGGAAACATCCTCAACCGTGATTTGAACAACAACACAAGATCGCCCTCTTTCAACTCTTTGTTCCAAATGTAATTGTCATGGAGATATTTCATCTACTCTTTGTACAAGGACAAACTTGTGTAGGCATGGTACCAGAATTCATCCAATTCATTCAAACGTACAACCCTCAAGTTAGCGGCTATATCCCAGTCAAGATTCAACTTCTTTAGAGCCCACTTGGCTTTGTGCTCAAGTTCCATCGGAAGATGACAAGCTTTTCCAAATACCAAACGGTATGGGGACATTTCGATAGGTGTTTTGTAAGGTGTCAAATAATCCCATAAAGCATCATCAAGTTTCTTGGACCAATCCGCCCGGTTAGCATTCACCGTTTCGGACAAAATACACTTTATCTCCCGGTTGGAGACTTCTACTTGACCGCTTGCTTGTGGATGATAGGGAGTCATGAGTTTATGAGTGATACCATACTTGGTAATTAAGGTGTCAATGGCTTTGTTGAAAAAAAGTGACCCCCAACTCCTATGATATCATGTTCCGAGTTTTTAGGTGACTTCTCAATCTCAACAGGGAGCTCGAAACAGGGAGTGTAAGAGTGATGATCTGGGGCCCTGAAAGTAGGCTCTGGGGGATAGTATTGATTATCTAGGGTCTAGAACAATGGCTCGCTGGAGGATCGATGGAGTGTAGCTGGTGGGGATGCTACGAAAACAGGGGTGGTTGGTGGAGGGGTATGGGATTATTTTGGCTAGTGGCGCTTGTGTGGTTCGGGAAGTGGTACCTTCATAATAGTGGTAGTGGGTGAAACCTAGTGAATTTTGTGGGGATGAATCAATAAAGGGAGGTTCTTGGGATTGAGCTAATGGTGGGACAAAAGCGGGGTTGGCAGGGAATGATGGTGGGGGATGCCCTTTCACCCAAGTTTGGTACATTTCGGCCATCTGATGTTTCAACTTATACAGTTCTGCTTTTAGATTAACTTCAGAATCTTCCCCCTCTCTGGACGGATCAATAACACTTGCATCTAATTCTTGGTCAGCCATGATCTACTTGTTGTTAGACCTGGTGTTGTACGGGTGGGTTGCCAGAATGCCGATCGAACTAACCACCTGCTCGGGCTTGATGACAACAAGCAAACTTGTTAGCGATTAAGAGCTTAACAGGTAGGCAACCACACGTTGGGGATGCAATGCACCTAAGCAGTTAACCATTTCTTTCATGTATTTGAATGACTGCTTGCTTCATCCTGGCTTCCAGTAATTCTTTTCATTTTGCATTCTCTTTCTCTCTTTTCATTCATGTATTTCTTTGTTGGCTCTCTTTTATTCTCACAATTTCTTCCCTCTCTTGTTTTGCCATTATTTTTACTCTAACTTGTTTCCACTCTCTTTTTTCTTTTTCATTTTATAGTTATGATCGAATCCTATGGGGATTGCCTACGTATCATGATGCCTCATGAATCAAACCAAGCGTAGCTCTGGGAGATCATGAATAAAGTAAATAAACTAACTATATTTTTGGATTTTGATTTTTTTTTAAATTCCGAAGAAAGACTTATAAAGAAGAAAAAAAATTCTTTTGAATTTTTGTGCATTTATTTTGAATCTATGAAAGAAATACTTCTAAGGAGAAATAAAAATATTTTTGCATCTTGAATTTACTTTTTAATTTTTAAAGAAGAATAAAAATATTTTAGAATTTTGAGAAGAAATTAAAAGAAAATATTTTTGGATATTTTTATTAAAAAAAATTGGGGTCTCAAAGAAAGGATTTCTAAAAGGAAGTAAAGAAAAACTTTTTTTTTTTGGATTTTTGAAAATTGGAGGCCAGAGCCGATAAGGTTTTCCTACGTATCTCACATCCGGTGAGAATCAGACCCGCGTAGTTCTGTCAGTTTTGACACATTTGAACTCTTGTGAAATGACTCTTTTTTCTTTTCTTTGTTTTGAACAGTTTCGGCAGAGTTTCGGGATAATTAAATTACTAGGGATTATTTTTGGAATCGGGCTTTATTTCCTTCCCTACATCACTCTTGGTTTTTTTTTTCTTTATTTTTCCCTAGCCGGTCAGCATGCAAGCCAAAACAAATATATGTTCACAGAGGATGCATCAGGATGGTCTATTATTTTGGGCAGACCTGTCTTAGATGGACCTAACCCCTGTGTTGAGTCTCCTAAGTCAAATGCATGTGATGCAAACAAATATTCCTATGAGGGATACGGCATGAGGCTCTGTTTTTCTAGGTTTAAATCCTGGGGTTTTGTTCTAGACTTGGGTTACCCAAGCGGACAACTGGAGCCGAAGAGTGGGCGACGTACCGGGAGCATTAAAGTCTATCCAGCCTTGTCGCTGGCCCAACCTCGTTCTATTTGGTATAAATTCTACAGAAAATGTGTGCTACGCGAATGTGTGCACCATTTTCAGAAGACTCAGAGGGGTGGCGCGAGAAGATAGTTTTATACAATTCAAACAATATCAAAGCGATAAACAGATAGCGTTTAGCACAAAAGGTTCACAGAATACAGTAATATTAATAATAAATGAAGCCAACTAAAACTCATTAAAAGCTCGAATTATTGAACCTTGAACCTGAAGTTCTGGGTTCTTTTTCCTAGCAGAGTCGCTAGAGCTGTCACATCTCCTTTTTACTACCCCCGGAAGGGTATAAGGGAATTTTTTCCAGTTTAAGTGACAATCAAAATGGGATTAATTATATTAAAATTAGAGTCGCCACTTAGGATAATTTATGATGTCCCAAGTCACCAGTTTAAAATCCCGAATCGAGGAAAGATTTGACTCTGTTTATGTTTGCGAACACAGACATCCAAATAAGAAATTCTGTTAAGCCGAGAGACGGTGTTAGGCACTCCCGAGTTCCGTAGTTTTAGCACGGTCTCTTTGATCATACTTGGCTTAATCAAATTATCTAATTACTGATTTTTAGAACTTATGTGAATTTATCTTTTACCATTTTTGAATTATGAAAATTATCTTGAAACATGTCACGCTTACATGTACCCATTTGTTTGGTGCGTCAAAAATCACGTCACGCAAACGTGTTCACAATAAATAATACTTTATTATTGTTAAGAAAAGTTTGACCATTTTTTTTTAAATTTATAATCATGTCACGCGAGCGTGTCCACGACCACGATAATATATTAAATGTGCATAAATCAAACTATGATCATTTGTTATTTATATCAAAATTATGAAATTAATATGAGGGCCATGGATGATTAACTTGTGGATGGCACCTCGAACTATATAATCCTAAATTAATTAGCGGCCTATTAAACCAATTATTATTAAGAAAGTTTGATCAAAGTTTTGAGAACGCATAATCCGAATTGATTTTTTAGAATTGTAATCATGTCGCGCGAACTTGTACATGATCACAATTGTATTATAAATGGCCCTAAAGGCTTTTCTACGAATATTTATCCTAATGTCTAATTATATCATGTGAGGCCATAGACTAATTTTGATGGCACACCTCAAACTAATTGCATGAATTACTTTAACCAGTGTGATTTAAGGCCATATTTACACAACTACTAAAGAAAGGGTTGCGCTGGGCTTTCAGGCATTTGGGACACGCCTGTTATGGACAAAGTCGGCAACAACAGTTAAATGAAGATTCGGGCTCGAAAGCAGGCCCAAAGAACGATAAAGCAAATAATTCCTCATTTCCTGATGGCCTCAAAGTCCAAGTCCACAGAAAGAGGACACCTCTGAAGCCCAAGGAACTGGCTGAGCCCATTGGCTCGATCAGCCTGTAGCAAATTAGTATACCAAACCCAAAATGCTACAATACCCAAATAGTCATATTACCTATCTAAAAGGAAAACTGCTGGAATTTAATTGAATAAGATATAAGAAGAAGTGTTCCTATCTCAAATTGGCTCAGGCTAAATTAGAAACACATTGTGTTAAATTCAAACCTCAAATATGACCTCACAAACAGTAGTGAAAGTCCTATGCAGTTTAGCGTATTTGGCATTTGTCAAACCAACAAAAATTACGTGAACTATATTTCTTCAAGAATACCAATGCTCAGATCAAACTCTAGAAGGAAACGAGCTAAAGAAATGGTGATGTAACAAACAAAAATCTGAAATTAAACCTAACTCTGAAACAGACTTAAACTAAACCAAAGGAAAAATGCTCAATCTAACTTAGACCCATGCTGCAGGAGATCAATCATTCTACAGATAAAACTATGGCTAATGCAAAAACCAATCGCATAAACTATGATATTAACCCAACTGTCCCAACTCATACACGAGATTTAATTCAGTGATATAAATGAGCATAAAGAAACAGTTATTACAACTAACTGAATGACCTTAAAGAAACAAAATACTAAGGATTCAGTAAAGCAACATTTGTTATCAGATTTCCATGATAGACTACATATTAGCATTTTAATCTGTCATTCAGGGCCCCAAAGCATACCTGGAAATCAAACTAAAAAAAGGAGAATGAGGGTTCCAGCAACAGCAATAGATCAACAACTCAACAATAGTTTCCAGCCCATTTTAGATCATTTTAAACCTACATGAGCAAATATTCTTTAAAGCCTTCAAATCCTTCCCAACGATCAAGATTAAAGAGCAAACCCAAAGCTAGCTTCCACCAAAATATGCAGGAAATTTTTAATTATTTTCAGAGTCCAAAAGCTCAACCGTTTCTAAGTCTTTTTTTAGGTCTGATCTCTGTCAATCTTTGTTGAAAACAAAGCTTATATAGAGGACCTTAGGGAAAGCAATAATGATTTCACAATTTTATCAATTACCCCTTCCCCAATTTTTATTTGTTCAAATAACACCCTGAATTTTAAACCCATTTACTGAACTACCCCAATCCCTTCTTTCCTGGAAGTTTCCCAATCACCCTTTACAAGGCTATTATTTACCTTCAGGAAATCAAAGCTCATGGTTCAAATTAACCCAGAACCCAAACCAAACCCAAAATGACCAAGCTTTCCCTGAAATCGGGTCAGAGATTACCCAAAGTCATATCAAATGAAATGACCAAACCCAATACTTATTTCAGTGGTTCATGAAAAGAAGAAAAATGAGAAAAAATTAGGACTTAAACAATTTCAAACTCAGTAATTTATAAACTAATCCAAAAAGGGTGAGATTAACCTAAATTAAAACCTAATTAAAAGGTTGAAACAAGAATGACTCTCAAAGATGAAGAGAAAATAGGTTTATGGACGAAAACAGAACCTGACAGGATACTGAAGAAAAAAGAAGAAAATGGAGGTGTAACAGTGAGACATTACCATTCATGGAGCGGGAAACACCTAGGAAATAGTCTGGGACTCAAAACGCTGGTGGAATGACAGTTCAGAGTCTTTCTTCGAACTGGACAGAACTCTCCCCTTAAGCTTGGAATTGCAGAGTTTTTGTGGGGATGTTTGAGGGGAATCAGTGAGATATTAGGGGTGAGGGAATTGAGGAGACGGTGTGGTAAAAATTTTGGGTTGATTCGGTCTAGAATGACAACTGAAATTTCCTTGTATGAAAAGTCCTCTATAATCTGTACATCATTCATGGTCACCACTTGGGTAGGATTGCCAATGCACTTTCGTAACATAGATACATGAAAAACCGATGGACAGACTCCAATTCCGAGGGCAATTCTAACTCATAAGCTACTTGGCCCACTCTCCGAATAATCCTATAAGGCCCAATATAAAATAGGTTAAGTTTACCTTTCTTGCCCAACCTCATCACACCCTTCATAGGTGATACCTTTAAGAATACCTAGTCATCAACCCCGAACTCTAAATCTCGTCACCGTACATCAAAATATGACTTCTAATGACTCTGAGCTGTCAATAGTCGATCCCGAATAAGCTTTACTTTTTCTAGAGCTTGCTGAACTAGGTTTGGCCCATGTTATCAAGATTCTCCAACATCAAACCACCCTATAGGAGACCTACACTTCCGTTCGTAAAGAGCTTCCTATGGAGTCATCTGAATATTGGAATGGTAGCTATTATTATCTGCAAACTCAACAAGCAGTAGATGATCATCCTAGCTATCTTTGAAGTCCATTACACAAGCTCGTAACATATCCTCCGGTGTCTGAATAGTACGCTCAGCCTGTCCTTCTGTCTGGGGATGAAATGTTGTACTAAGACTTACTTGAGTCCCCAATCCTTTATGGAAGGACCTCTATAATTTAGTTGTAAATTGAGCTCCTCTATCTGAGATAATAGATATAGGTACACCATGCAATCATACTATTTCCTTAATATAAAGTCTTGCATAATCCTCTGAGGAATATATAGTCCTAATAGGTAGAAAATGGGTGTTCTTTGTAAGCCTATCAACAATCACCCATATCGAATCGAACTTATGCTGGGTATGAGGTAAGCCTACGATAAAGTCCATATTGATTACTTCCCATTTTCAAGTCGGACTCTCCATAGCTTGCAATAACCCACCGTATTTCTGATGCTCAGTTAGGACACTGAGAAACGAACTCTGCTATATCCTTTTTCATTCCGTCCCACTAATACAATTCCTTGATATTATGATACATCTTTGTTTCTCCTGGATGGATAGAATAACGAGAATAGTGAGTTTCTCCCATAACCTGCCGACGCAGCCCTCCAACATTAGGGACACATAATCGCCCTTGGTATCTGAGGACCCCATCTTCTTGTAATTTCAAACGGCGTCTTCTCCTTCTGAAGAGTGGTATCCCTATAATGAACTAGCACAAGATCCTCGTACTAGCATTCCTTTACTTCAGTTACTAAAGCGGATGTTGCCGTATGCTGAAGAGTAATTCCAATCTCACCTGAGTCCAGTAACCAAACTCCAAGACTAGCTAGATGATGAACCTCATAGGCTATTCCCCTCTTTTCTGGCTGTAAATACGATAGGCTATCCATAGATCTACGGCTGAGGGCATCGACGACTACGTTTGCCTTTCCCGGATGGTATAAAATATCAACGACATAGTCTTCAAGTATCTCCAACCATCTCCTTTGACGTTATTCAATTCCTTTTGCTTGAAGTTGTACGGGAGGCTCTTATGATCCTTATAGATATTAACATGAATTCCATACAAGTAGTGCCTCCACATCTTTAGTGCATAAATCATCGCAGCTAACTCTAAATCGTGGGCCGGGTAGTTCTTCTCGTGTTTTCTTAGTTGTCTAGAAGCATAAGCCACAACCTTACCATGCTGCATCAGTACACAATCCAATCTAATACATGAAGCATCGCAATAGATAACATAACCATCGGTCCCTTATGGGTGCGTTAGAACCGGTGCTGAAGTTAATCTGTCCTTTAAGGCTTGGAAACTCCGTTAGCAAGCATCAGTCCATCAAAACTTTGCTCCCTTTTGAGTCAACTTTGTTAAAGTTGTTGAAAGGGGAGAAAATCATTCCACAAATCTCCTGTAATAACTGCCAAACCGAGAAAGCTACAAACCTCCGTGGGTGTTGTGGGTCTATGCCAAGTCTTTACTACCTCAATCTTTTGTGTATCCACACGGATAACTTAACCCAAAATAATATGTCCAAGGAAAGCTACAGAGTTCACCAAAATTCACATTTAGAAAATGTTGCATACAACTTCCCTTCTTATAGAACTTTGTGCACAGTACGCAGATGATCTGCATGCTCAACCTTTGCACGAGAATATACCAATATATCGTCAATAAATACAATTACGAACAGATCTAAAAAAGGCCTAAACACACGGGTCATTAAATCCATGAATACTGCTGGGGCATTAGTCAAACCAAACGATATAACCCGAAACTCAAAGTGCCTATATCTAGTCCTGAATGTTATCTTCGGAATATCTTCATCCTTAACCCTTTCCTGATACACTTGGCACCTTGCAACTGATCAAATAAATCATCAATCCTCGAGAGCGAATACTTATTTGATCGTCATCTTATTCAACTGCATATAATCAATACACATTCGTAAGGAACCATCTTTCTTTTTCACAAACAAAACAAGTGCTCCGCACGGTGACGTACTAGGTCTGATAAAGCTTTTTCAAGTAAGTCCTTTAGTTGTTCCTTTAACTCTCAGCTCTGCAGGGGACATTCTATAGAGAGGAATAGATAATAGGTGAGTATCTGGTAGTAGGTCAATAGAAAAATCAATTTCTCACTCTGGCAGGAGACCCGAAAGTTTGTCAGGAAAAACATCGAGAAACTCATTAACTACTGGGATGGACTAAATGGTTGGTGACTCTACTTCCATATCCTGAACCCGAACTAAGTGATAAATACAACCCTTATTGATCATCTTCCTTGCCTTGAGATAGGAAATAAATCTACCTCTCAGTGGTGTCGTGTTACCTTTCCATTCCAAAATAGGCTCCCCTGGAAATTGAAATCGGACTATCTTTGATATACAATCAACGTTGGCATGACAAGAAGCCAACCAATCCATACCCATTATAACATCAAATTCTACCATATCTAACTCGATTAAGTCTGCTACAGTAGGTCGACCATGAACTACTATTATACAACCCCTACATACTTGCTTAGCTATCATCGAGTCCCTAACAGGTGTAGACACCTCAAAAGGTTTAACCAATTCAGTTTTTATTTCAAACTTACTAGCAACCAACAAAATAATGTATAATAAGGTGGAACCTAGGTCAATCGGTGCATACACATCATAGGAGGAGACTGATAATATACCTGTAATAATATCAGGCGATGACTCCTGGTCCTGTCGTCCTGCCAACGCATAAATAGGGTTCTGAGGGCTACTCGAGCTAGATGTTCCACCTCTTCCTCTACCACGACTCATTGGTGCTTAAGGACCTCTCCTAGAAGGGCGTACTGATGATGACAAACCAACTGCAGATCCTGATGGCTGAGCTATGCTTGCACCACCTCTCATACAGACAATCTATCATAATGTGGCCCAGATAACCACAAGTATAACAAACACCTAACCCCATACGGCACTACCCGGTATGCTGCTTACCACATTGAGCACATCGTGGAAAGGGTGGCCTTATCTGATTTGACTCACCCCTATACATGGAACCTGAAGCCCTAAAATTCTAACCAGAACCTAAACATGTAGAACGATCAAATATCTTACCGCCAAATTGAGATGGTGCGCTAGCCGAGGGCTGGGATGGACACCTCAGTTTTTGTTGCCTCTGACCACCTCAAAACTCACTAGAAGGACTCAAAGACCTCGCTCTCTTATTATGGGACCTATTATGCTCACGATCGGCCCTCTGTTTCTGTTCACACTTTTTACACCGTGAGCTTATGCCTAAATATGAGAGATATCCATGTCTGGATGAAGTGAGACCAACATACAATCGTTAAGTAAGGCTCTAATACCATAACAAATCGGTGAACCCGATCCTCCATCTTAGATACAATAGTGGGAGCATACCTATCAAACAAATCAAACTGAAGACTGTACTCCTGAACACTCATGTTACCCTGTCGAAGGGTCAAGAACCTATCAACTCTGGCTCGCCTAAGCTCTGGTGGCAGATAATGACGAAAAAAGCTTCTGTAAACTCCTTCCATACTGTTGGAGGGGCATCCTTACCTTTGGACAATTCCCAAGACTCATACCAATTAACTGCAACATCTCGGAATCTATAGGAAGCTAGATCAATTGACTCTGTCATTGTGGCATTCATTACCCTTAACATCCTCTGCACCCTATCAATAAATACCTGAGGGTCCTTATTTGGATCTGCCCGGTGAATACTAAAGGGTATAAGTTAATCAAGTCATGAACCCTTGCACTAATGGACCTATCTGCATGACCTATACCTATTTCTTGATGTCGAGCCTGCACAACTACTAATCGAGTTAATAGCTGAATAACATCTCTCATCTCCTAACCCGGTGCTTCCGGCAGAGGTGCTGAATGTACAAGGGTGGGCGCTAGAATTGGTGCCCCTCGGAGCTCTTCTAGAAAGGGCGGGGTATGTAAAGTCTAAGATGGAGCCTCACCATGAGACTCTCCCCGAGCCTTGGTAACTCGTGGCGCTCGACTAGTAGTCTCACCAGCCACTGACTTTCCCTTTTGAGTGGTCGTACTCTTCGGAGGCATAGCGAAAATATAGCATATTGTTAGGAACATAAATTGTTGTATCGCACGATCTGAGATAAAAAATATAGGATTAACATCCTATATGTCCTATAGCCTCCTATTTATAAGTATGGTGTACGACACACCCATAAACAAGACTCTACTATACATGGTATGTAGACAATCCTAGGACAGAATTATTCTGATACCACTTTTGTCACGACCCAAACTGATGGGCCATGGCGGGTGGCTAAATAACATCTGCTGAATTACAAAAATAACATACAAGAAGGAAACCTTCCTTTAAGGCATATGTACGTATACAGGAAGAATATAGTAGGCGAGCTGGCAAGGCTGCTATAGACAACTATACATCCAAAACTGAAAGTCGACAAGGCCATATACAACCTAATTAGACATATTATCTACAGACCTCTAATAGAATCATAGCTGTACAAAGACGGGACTGAGCCACATCATACCTATATATATATATATATATATATATATATATATATATATATATATACTC